>JASPKZ010004764.1:0-63417 GCA_030220185.1 Diploptera punctata | reverse complement strand
TTCAAACCCGACCGGGGTCGATGGATTTTTTTAGGATGGAAAAATCCAAGGTGCAAGTCCTCCGGGAGGGATTTTAAGCCATGGGTTCCGAGTCTGAAGGTTTTCAGGCTCGTACAAGATCCTTAAGCCCGAATCAAAAGGCCTCTGAGCAAAATTTACCGAATTTTCCCGTCCTAGTACTACCTTGGTTTCCTAGATGCCAGTATGAGGCGGAACGCTGACCACGGACCGCTCAAATTACATCTATACGAGAACAAGTGTAACTAAATTAGTATAGTTCAAATTCTTCCCTGTAGGGGAGAGCGCCTAAATCTCTGTTAAGGGAAACATGGGCTCACAAGATTACAGATTATTATTATTATTATTATTATATTATTATTAATTATTATTAAATTATAGCGCTTGCCAATAGCGTATAAAAATAAATGAGACATTGGCTTGGGAAAGGTAGTAAGTCATAAAAAGGAAACATTTTACAGGGTAAGCAAAAAAAAAAAAAATTGACACTTTTAAATTTAAATATATTTTGTAAAGCTAATATAGATTTTGTGTAAGTATTTTTCAAATACAATTTCTTATTTAGTAGTGTCAAAATTATTTTAAAATTAATGTTGGGAAAATTTGTTTTTGGTTCCCCTGTAAAAATTTTCTTTTTATGACTTACTACCTTTCCCATGTCAACGCCTAAAATATATTGATTTAATTCTGTGTTAAGTTATTGTTTTTGTCGATGTATAGGACAATTTTAATTGTATGTTGACAAACTCATTTAAGTTAATTTATGGAGATAAAATAGCGATATTTTTAATCTGTACAGCCCTGAGGGTTGTAATTACTATGTAAAACGTGAATAAGTTGATTTAAAATTTACATGTTTATATGACGTCATTATTATGCAAAGTGACGTAGATAACCTGGTTTAAAAGTGGGGATTAACTCAGCCACTTTCTTACCGCCCTCCATAACACACTCTTCTAAATTACTTTACAAACAAACAGTCCAATCGCTGTTTTTTTTGGATAATTTATCGCATAACTAACTAACTCACTAGCTCTATCAAATCCATATATATCACATAAACTCTCCATATATCCCTATCCTGGGCTAATGTTTTACAATCATCCCCCGTATAATTTACAACACTCAAATCATAGTTAATGTTATTCCCCCACCTCATTCCTTATCTATTACTGCGTGTTTTCCCTCTGATTTTCCTGCAAGAAGTTTCCATGATCCTCTTTCATTCCCCATTCTTACCACATGTCCTGCCCATCGCAGTCTATGCTCTTATTATATCTGGTTTCCTATAAATATCATGTAGCTCACTGTTAAGCAGTCTTCTCCATTCGCCTTTCTGTTCATCACTCCTTGGTCCAACAATTTTCCAAAGAACTTTATTCTCAAATCGTAATTTGTTCTCATTCCTTGAAATAAGAGTCAATGATTAATTTATACATGGCCATCTTCCATTCCCCCATTCGTGCCACATGCCCTGCCCTTCACAGCCTACGAGACTTAACTGTCCTTATTATATCCCGTTTCCTACAAAGATCATGTAGCTCACTGTTATGTAGTCTTCTCCTTTTGCTGTCTGTTCATTTCTCTTTGGTCCAAAAATTTTAATAAGAACTTTATATTTTTAAATACTCCTAAGAGTCAATGATTAATTTATCATAAGTAATGCCACGAGTGATTTCCAATTTATCTAGAGAATATGGAAATCAAGAGTGGCATTTGTTAGGACTATTTTAACGAATAAAATTAAGCTGTTTACTCACAAATCGTTGTTAACTATAGTTATTTTAAAATATTTATATATTTAATGTAAACGGCGATGTTTGAAAACAAATCAGAAACGTGATGTTATGTTCATTCACTGCTGCTTGATCATATTATTTATTGCCAAATAAGATCGCAATAATGTAAGAGTGCACCCAAGTGGAGAAATAATTAAACACATCAAACTATATATCATAATCAACATTACGGGTTATTCATTTATTTTTTTAGAAAACAACTCAGTAAAATCAAGGAATCTTTCATTATTTGCTATATTCAATATATTTGTTGGAGAAAAATAATGCGTTGACCTGTTCAGAACATTAAAAAGGAGGAGCTTTCTTTATCACAAAAACAAGAGTGATAAAGAGAAATCGATAAAGAGCGAGGTGAAACACGACTGTCATTGGTTGTAAAACAACATTCATTGACACGTGATTGGTCATTGACTAGCATTTGTGGCATGAGTTAAATAGTCACATTAAACGCATTATTTTCTTAATCCGGGATGTTTTTAGCGAATCCTTAAGGAATGATCCTATTGAGATTTTTCTCCTTGAAAATGCTATAATCATCATCATCATCATCTTCTTCTTCTTCTTCCTCCAATGTATGGGCCTATTGTCCTCTTCCGCTCCCCGCTGCACAAAGTAAATTGCACTCTCTTTCACTACTTTTCAAGCTTCTGAATTCCTACACTCCTGATTATCTAGCGTTCAAATTTGAGAAGTTATCCTCTTACCACAATATTGAAACTAGGTCACAAGATAATAGTCTGCGAACAATCCCTCTTCATAGCACTTCCTCTTATTCTACTTCCTTTACAGTCCTCTGCACGCTCCTGGAATTTCCTTCCTCAAGATATCAGGTGTTGCCGCACAATTGGCACTTTTAAGTCCGCTTATGCAGTTACCTGTTGTCCAATAATTAATTTTTCTATAATTATTTAAATTTATACTATGTCATTAATAATTTTTCTCTTTTTTATATATCTTGTATATATTACATTTAATTTGTTAAATCTAGAGTAAATCAAAATACATTATAAATAATAATTGTATTGCATATATAGCATGTAATCGTTTATGTTTATCGTAATTTCGATGTAAGACTTTTTTTTGTATTTTTTAAAATCCTGGTTGAGTGACAGACAAGGCTTTAAGGTCTTAACCCTGCCAAGTAAAATAAAGCTATTATTACTATTAAAATTCTACATGTCGCCCTTCCAACGTCGTTTTCGTCTTCCTACATTTCTTCGGCCTTCAGGTCTATAATAAAGTATCTGTTATTGTTAATTCAAATTACTTTTACAGATCAATACTCCTATCCACTGCTTGATCCCCATAGGCATAGCATCTGTGAATGTTTGAAATTGTCTCCTGCTTCGCAGAAAGATTAGCCACAGTTCTCTGATTTGTACGTGTTTCACGAGCAGAGACCATTTTGAAACTGAGGTACATCACAGCCATTGTCGAAAAACAATGACACTTCCTGACGTTTTGAAGGAAAGATTGAAGATTTGTTTTCTAAAGCCACGAAATTTGACCATAAATTCGAGTAACTGAGGAATTCTCTTAGTTTACCCAGACCTGCGTGACGGACTGTTTCTCCTTGTAAATTATGAGCAGTTATTGAACAATTTATTTCTTAATAAATGCAAATGATACGAAGCAGACATTGTTTGATACTAAGACAATCGATAAGTAAAGGCGACATTGTTGTAAATCAGCGATCCTAGTGGTGACCATTGTAATCTCGTAGTATGGTTGAGCAGTCTTTGTTGTTTAAATCTGTGATGTTAAGTCTCCAAATATCAATATTTTGTAATACATTCACTGTTTCTCACATGTAGTAAGTAATACCGCCCTAAAAAGATGTTCAGTAGAATTTATTTAGAAAGTGGAATTGGGAAGTACTCAAATATCCACCGAATTCACCGGACTTGAGACCTTATTATTGACTGTAACTTATTCACAAAGATCAATCTACGAGGCATTCGATTTCAATCAAGAGTTGATGTCCAGAAAGCTCTAAATCGATCAGGTGACAGAGGCATCCAGAAATGGAGTGCATCAACGTATAGTTGACGATAAATAAGGTTCGTAATGTTAAACATATAACCAACAGTATGTTAAAATGCGAGGTTGCGAAATGTTTTTACAGAAGTGAGAAATGATTAAAACCGAGCGATAGCGAGCTTTTTTAATCTCCGAGATTCTGTAAAACACTTCACAAACGTGTATTGTACATTATGTTTTGTACGATGATGTTTTCAACATAATAAATAATAGTAAAATAATATCTTTATTGGAAATATTTGCGTTCATTATATACCACTGACTGACATTAGCAGTCTGGCCAATGAATATATGATCCATCATAGTAATTCTGCCCGAAGGCAGGTCCTTCACTGCAATCATAGCATTTTCAAGCTATGCTTGCAGCTTTACTAGGGATTTGTAGGTGTGGTAGCTTCCCGTTACTTTCCACACCGATGAAGGATGATGATGATAATGATAAGGTTGATGGTGATGATAGCCATATGATTTCGGGAACCGTTTGGGCCTTAAAGTTTTCCTGACATTTGTCTCACAGGTGAGGAAAAACCCCGATAAAAACCTCATCCAGAAAAACTGCCCTGACCGGGGATCAAACCCGGGCCCGCTGCGTGACAAGGCAGCACGCTACCTCGAGACCACAGCGGTGGACTGAATATAGGATAAATGCCGAAAATAATTTAGTTGAGACTACAGCAGGCCGAGATACTAACCAGGCATGAAATAGCGGCAAATGCGAATTTATTGTTTTATGTTGTTTCAAATAAAGTTCAGTTCATTTAAAATGCAGTGATTTGTTTCGTATGACATATTAATACTACCTTTTGGAAATATATTTGTACATTCATTGTACGTAGTATACATAAGGGGCAGTGGTTTCACTTCCCGCCCTAGGTAGGTAATTTGTAATATAACAGTATAGTTATTTAGTTATTTATAGGTTGGCAAAAGCAAAATTTAGAAATTGAAATTTCAATCATGGTCGTCATTCCTGTATGTACAACAGAACGCACTATTCGTGCAAAAATTATTTTTTTGCGCGATAGTGCGTCTTGTCGAACTTACAGCAATGGCGACCATGATTGCAAGTTCAACTTGCTACATTTCAGGGTTGCCAACCTAAATACTATACTGTAATATTACATATTACAAACCACGTGTGGAAAGTAAAACCACTGCCTTATGTGTATACTACATACAATGTATATACAAAAATATCCAAAAGGGAGTGTTAATATATATTATACGAAACAAATCACTGCATTTTAAATGAACTGAACTTTATTTGAAACAATATAAAACAATAAATACTTACTTGCATCCATTCTATTTCTAAATTGGTCTCACGACCTCCTGTTGTTTCAATTAATAAACATTGCCCACATTGTTAACGTTAGTCAATTGTTTATAATGAACGAATATATTTCCAACAAATAAATTATTATTTTACTATTACTTATTATTTTGAAAACACCATCGCACGTTTGTGAAGTGTTTTACAGAATCTCGTAATTTAAAAAACCCGCTGTCGCTCGGTTTTTAAACATTTTCCTCAATTCTGTATAAAACCACTTCCAAACCTCGCATTGTAATATACCATTTTTAAACGTTAAAACAGTGTTGTCATTACTTTTCTAATGCCCTAGTACGTATTATTGGTATATTTTGGTTTTTGATTCTTTTTCGTCTTAAGCTAAATGCTAGCTATAACCATTTTGAGAGAAAGTTTATACATGCGCCATGTTATAGAGATGAGCTTACAATGAAAAGCGGTCTCTATGTATTCTCCACAGAATTCAAACAGTTATTTTATTTCTCTTTGAAGGATCAGTGATGCATGTGAATCTATAGAAAGTGATTCTCCTTTGAAGGATCGCTCTCAGATGTAAGCAGCACACGATATATACTTCCCTCTGTTGCCCGGTCCTTCATTCCATGTTCTGCTTTACTTGGAGGAAATAATCATCGAGCTTGTGAGGTGAACTCAAGGAAAATGACATTTCGTTTCTTTTTTTAAAGAGAGTTGGAGCTGAAAAAGTTACTAGGCCTATACCTCTTACGAGCTAAGTTCCAGTTGTAATGTAAACAAACCAATGTATGGACTGCGTTTTTATTGGTCGAATGATTTTACCTTTAAGCATATAAGAATATGTAGTTGCTCTCTAACGCTCCAAATAAAGGAAATAAATAGTATATTACGATGCGAAGTTGGAAAGTGGTTTTTACCGAAGGGAGGAAATGTTTAAAAACCGAGCGATGGCGAGGTTTTTAATTTCCGAGATTTTGTCAAATATTTCACAAACGTGCGATGTACATTATTTTCTGCGCGATGGTGTTTTCTAAATAATAAATAATAGTAAAATAATAACATCTTTGTTGGAAATATTTGCGTTCATTATAAAAACTGTCATAAATTTATTTAATAGAATAGATTTAGAATAGATTTATTTAGCCTGGTGGAGTTAAGGCCATGTGGCCTTCTCTTCCACTCACCAGAACAAGCATATGTTACATATGAATACAAAAAAAATTACAATAATAGTCATATTAAACAGGACAAACATATGTTACATGAATACAAAAAAAAATACAATAATAGTTATATTAAACAGGACAAACATATGTTACATTAAACATCTGACAAATGTTAACAGAGTGGGCAATGTTTATTAGTCATAAAATGGCGGCAAGTAGGCCTACTTATTTATTGTTATATATTGTTTCAAATAAAGTTCAGTTCATTTAAAATGCAGTGATTTGTTTCGTATATACAGTATCGGGGCAAGAGGTACTATACCAGGATTCTTAGCCAAATTTTGGAATTCCTTAGATTTGGACAGGGTATATCTTTCTAAAATTGCCATCGCTGCCATTAGAGGATCAATTTCAATTTTAAGAAACCATATTTACAAAATTACTTTATAGTATGTATACTTCAATTAGGCCTACAAGTTGAATTTTTTAAAATATGTTTACAAAATATATTTCATCAATTACAAAAATTAATTGTCTGTATCACTTTGTATTTGAGGCAATCCTCTAATGAGGAAAGTTTTATATAATAATAATATAGTGAAATTGTGTATAACAACATTACCTTTTGGATATATTTTTGTATATACATTGTACGTAGTATAGGCTACATAGAGGGCAGTGGTTTTACTTCCCGCACGAGGTTTGTATTATGTAATATTACAGTGTAGTTATTTAGATTGGCAACCCCGATATGTAGGAAGTTCAACTTTCAATCATGCACTATCGCGCAAAACATATATAATTACAATTTTAATAATTAAATAAATAAGCAATTCATTGTTTAATTCCCACGCACGCGTAATGGAGAATACATTAGAATTTCAATTGATCCAAATGGCTGCTTCTCCATCTATACAATTTTTAGCAAAAAAATGAAAACCAGCCAATATTTGGGAGTTGAAATAAATGAAGATAGAAACAATGATTTCGAAATATCAAAAATAATAGTTAAAGGTCGATCTGCAATAGCAATGTTGAATGTAGGATAAACAGACAAACAGAGAAACTAAAATCCATATTTATAAATCAATAGTAAGAAGTATAATGACCTATGGAGTAAACAGCTTAATTTTAATCGTTAAATATTCCTAAAAAATGCCACTCTTGATTTCCAAATTCTCTAGATAAATTCACTCCTCACTTCGTGAGTCGTGAAATTATCGATAATTTGGAAATCACTCGTGGCATTACTTATGAACAAAACTCAACATATGGTATTTGGTGATAGTGGAAAAAATTGGTATTAGAAGAATATAAAAATACCATTGATATTTGTAAGTAAATTAAAGATTTGGGAGTTGAAATAAATGAATATGAAACAATAATTCTGAAATAACAAAAATAATAAATGTCGATCTGCAATAGCAATGTTAAATGTGGGATAAACAGATAGGCTACTCAAACTATATTTATAAATCAATAGTAAGAAGTTTAGGCGGCTCCGTGGCGCAAGTAGTTAGACTCTTGCCTCTCACCGCTGGGACACCGAGATCGAGTTTCGGTCACTCCTAGAGGGTTTCATGGTTGACGAAACGGAGCTTGGGCAGGTTTTTCTCAAGGTTTGTCCAGTTTTCTCCTACCACAAATTTTATTCCACCATTTCTCCGTACACATCTCATCCATTTCATTTCATGTCATTCATCCGCACCTGTGACGGTGCTTCAGCAGTGATTGGCCTGCATCCTTGCAGTTCACAGACCTTTATAAAAATATGGATTTCATCTCATCTCATTCCTCGACCCGACTCTGAGTTGGTCACGAGTTGGGGATATTTATTTATTCATTTATTAAAATAATGCAGGTAAATCGTGCCTTGATAATATATTTGTGATTAGGCAGATTACAGAAAATATGTTGGCTAAAGGAAAAGAAGTTTATATGGCATTTATAGACCTGGAAAGGCATATGATTCTGTACCCATAAACTAACTTTGGGTGGCAATGGAGAAGTTTGGAATACCTAAATCTCTTATACATTTTATAAAAAGAATGTATTGTAAAGCAAGTATTAAGGTTGGAAATAGAGTATCCTCAGAATTTGATATAACAAAAGGATTAAGACAAGGATGCGGGATGTTACCAACATTGTTCAAGATATATTTAGAAGATGTATTAATGAAATGGAATAAGTCATGTAGGGGAATGGGAATCAACATTAATGGCCATTTACTGCACAACTTATTATTCGCTGATGACCAGATTATAATAGGACAAGATAAAGAAGATATAGAATATATGATTTGAAAGTTGGTCGATGCATTTGCGGCAGGTGGACTGAAGATAAATTATATTAAAACAGAATATATGGTAATCGGAGGAAATTCAGAAGACCTACAAATAAATAATATGATAATTAAACGTGTTGAAAAATTTAAATATCTTGGATCTGTAATAGAAAAATCTGGTACTTGTGAAAAATATATTATTAACAGAGTAAATTGTGCAAGGAAGGCGATTAGATCCCTGAATGGTCTTTTATGGAATAGAAATTTGACCAGAAAAACAAAAAAAAAGAGATTATACAGACAATAATAGAAAGTATACTTAGATATGGATCAGAAAGCTGGACGATAAATGAAAGGATGCAGAAAAGAATCTTGGCGACAGAGATGGATGGATTACGGAGAAGTATGAGAATATCCAGGCTATAGCATATTCGAAATACATATATCAGACAAAAAAAAATGGATGCACAAGAAACTGTTATCGATAGGATAACGAGAGCCCTACAGTGGTATGGACATGTACAACTGATGTCGGAAGACCAATGGCCTAAACAGGTATTGGATTGGATGGTACCAGGCAGAAGGAAGAGGGGGAGAAGTAGAAGAGCATGTTATGAGGGAATATATGATGCCATGATGAAGAAGGGTATGGAAGATGGACAATGGGAAGATAGGAATCTCTGGAAAGTAGGGATCAAAGGCAAACCGCTGTAAAGTGGAAAGCCTGTATTAAGTATTACATAGTATTAAAATAATGGCGGATGTTGCAGGACCAAATTCTGGTGATCACGTGTACCAGAACATTGTAAGGAGGTACCGTATCTGTGTTCACGTAAGTGGTCGTCAAATCGAGCCCTTCTTGTGAACCCAGACGACAAGCAGCAGATGTCAAAGAGAGAGCAACGTGTGTTGTGGTATTTTACGTCTTGCGGGAAAACCGTACACATACGGACATAAGTTTCTATGCTAAACATAACCGTTTTGGTCCCCACTATACGTCCTCAAAGTCTGTAATGGGAATTTAGTTACACCCTGTATTAAAAGATTGTCGTGTATTTCTGGAGCTTGCATCTTACGAGATACAATTTTCCTAGCTGATTTTTAATCATAATAAAGTTACGTAATTTACCGCTAATACTTGACCTAAGCAACGTTATGGCACGTTATATGTCCTGTTTACATTTTATTACTCATTTCAGTTTTATGGCGATACAACTCTGTGATATTAAATGTTACCTAATTTTTCCTGCGCTGCTAGAGCTTCTACATCAATCTAGAATAACCTGACGCGATTCCAGGGGCTAACCTAGAGCTGGAATTAATATTTATTACTGCGATACGTGACGTACAACAACATGATTAAAATATTATTGAAAGTAAACATAAAACCATTCTTGTTGAATTAAACATATCAGTGAATACTAAAGAAATTACATGGGAATATAATGGCACTGTACATAAACACAACAATCTGCCAGAATACAAGCTGCTGAAATGAAATTCTTCAGACCAATAGCAGGATTTCAAAGAACAGACAAAAAACATAACACAGAAATAAGACAACTAAAAGTAGAGGAATTAAATAGTGAAATACAGAACAAACTGGAAAGAACAGTTGGCAAGAATGACTGAGAATAGAATACCAAAAGCAGTATACAGCTATTCACCACGAGGAAGAAGAAGTTTGGGAAGACCAAAGAAAATATGGAAACAGCAGCAATTTGGAGCTGGAACAGGCTAGTAAATAAGCCTAAACCGTGATGAAGAAGAAAAAGAAGACATAAACTATATCTAGACTTCAGAAAGGCATACGATTCAATTAAAAAAAGAAAAAAGTTATATAGTATCCTGATGGAGTTCGGAATTCCTAAAAGTTAGTTAGACTTATACGAATGTGTCTAAATGGCTCAAAGAGTAGGGTGCGTGTATGCAAACAGTTTCAGATACTTTTGAAATTCACAATGGGTTAAAACAAGGAGATGCATTATCTCCTCTACTATTCATTTTTGTACTAGAGCGTGCCATCAATTTTTTTAGAGGATGAAGAAGGCCTACAATTAAATTATATTAATAAGCTGATAATTTAGCTGCTTATGTAGTATTATTAGATGAAAGCAAGGAGATACTAATGTCCAACATGCGCACTCTATTGAGTAACACTAAGAAATTGGGACTGGAAGAAAACACCAATAAAACTAAATGTATGTTCACACATAGAAATTTATTATATAATGGGAGTAGACAGTTAATGACAAACGAGGGAAATTTTGAAGAAGTGGTTGAATTCAAATACTTAGGTATAATAATTACAAACAGGAATGAAATGCACAAAGGAATTTAACATAAGTTCAATTCTAGAAATGCATGTTATTATGTATTGCAGTTACTTTCGTCGTCCAAACTTCTCTAAAATAACACATTAAACTGAAAATATATAAAACTGTTATTCTCCCAGTTATATTATATGGATGTGAAACATGGGCTCGTACTTTAAGAGAGGGGAAAAATATTATGAATAAAGTTCTTATGAAAGTTTTTGGACCAAAGGGAGATGAAAAAGAATGGGCATGACTAAATAACAGTGAACTACTTAATTTATATAGGATACCAGATATAATAAGAACAGTTAAGTCTCTTCGGCTACAATGGGCAGGACATGTGCACAATGGAAAATTAAAGAGAAAGCGTGGAAGCTTCTTGTAGGAAAACCAGAGGGAAAACAATTATATTACACATTCAGTTTAACTGTACAAAAAATCCACAAGAATAAAAATGTATAATACTTTGGAATTACCCTCCATTTTTTATACGGAAGTGAGATTTGGACATTAAGAAAAAGAGAAAGGAACAGAATCAAAGCAACGGAAATAAAATTTCTCAGGACAGCAAGATATACTCTTTAGATCGAAATAAGAAAGAATAAATTTTAGAACAATTAGAAGTAGAATCAGTAAAATAAAAATTCAACTGATATAAATTAAACTGGCCAGACCATCCTTCTTGTAGGAAAGCCAGAGGGAAAGCGCCCAGTTGGTAGACCAAGAATGAGGTGGGAGAATAACATTAACTATGATTTGAGGGAAGTGGATTATACAGGGAATGATTGGAAAGTATTAGCTCAGGATAGGGATGTATGGAGAGCGTACGTCCGCGCGGCCATGAACCTATGGGTTCGATAGTGCCAGTGAGTAAGTAAGTAAGTAAGACCATATAAAAAGAATGGATGCAATATAAGCCCAAAGGACATCGTCCATCAGGAAGACTTCTTAAAAGACTGCTACATGGGGCCGAGACAGGTCTACAAAGGCCTAATTCGTGACGGATGATGATGACGATACAGTTTAATTAACAAAAGAAATATATGTATTTTGTAAACCAGCAAAATCTGATCATAAATTCGAATTGCTGAGAAATTAGCTTCCTGCTTGACGGACTTTTTAGATGTCTTCGAATTTTTCTTGATATTTGTCTTCGATATAGGCTAATTATGTACTCTTGGATTTTTACTAGAAAATCCTGATGTATGCTTAAGAATGTTCTCACCGCTGTGGTCTCGAGGAAGCGTGCTGCTTTTTCATGCAGTGGGTCTGAGTTCGATCCTCGGTCGGGACAAGTTTCCTGGGTAGGTTTTCTTTTTCGTGGTTTTTTCCTCATCTGGAAGACAAATGTGAAGATACTTTAAGGCCAAAACGGTCCCCGAACATCATATTCACCTCATTAGATTAAGTTTAGGATTAAGGTTTCTCCTGACACATATCACCTTTTATATTATCGAGACAGCCGTAACCCGGCTTTCAGGCGCCCCAACCTCAGAAGTGGGTTAGAATACGTCATGCCAGGAGAGAATACCAGTAATGTCATAATGACAATCTAATGGCAATGATTAAACAATATTTTTATTCGATAGTGCGTTCTATCTATTATGGGCTACTTACAGCAATGGCGACCATGACTGAAAATTCAACCAACTTATAAATATCTAAATACTCGTAACTATACTGTAATATTAGAAAATACCTACCTAGGGCGGGAAGTAAAACTACTGCCCTTTCTGTATACTATGTACAATATATATATACTGTAGGCCTATACAAAAATATATTATACGAAACAAATCACTTAATTGAACTGAATTTTATTTGAAATAATATAAAACAAAATTGTACTTGCCGCCATTTTATGCCTGATCGGTGTCACGGCCCGCTGTAGTCTCAATCAATCAAATTATTTTCCGCATTTTCCGTATATATATATATATATATATATATATATATATATATATATACGGAAGTGAAATTTGGATTTTAAATAAAAGAAACTCTCATAAACTTCAAGTAAGCCAAATGCGCTTCTTACGATCATTGTTAGGAGTTAATAGACTGATCACCAAAGGAACACCACTATCAGAGGAAAACTTGGAGTAGCAAGTTTAAATGAAGATATCCAAAGATACCAACAAGAATGGAAAAATCATCTGAGAAGAATGGCAAGAAATAGACTTCCAAAATTGGCATTCCAATATACCCCAACTGGACATAGGGACCAAGGAAGACCAAAACATCGGTGGAAAGATCAAGACCATCTTCGCTAGGTTTACCGTACAGGCCACATGGCCTAAAACGAATTTGTTCATGATGATGATGATGATATATATATAGGGTAGACTCCTAACATCAGTAATTTGTTTATAATGAACGCAAATATTTCCAACAAAGATATTATATTACTAACTCTCTGGCACTATCGAACCCATAGGTTCATGGCCGCGCGTACATAAGCTCTCCATACATCCCTATCTTGAGCTAATGTTTCCCAATCGTCCCCTGTTTAATATACTTCACTCAAATCATGAATCATATTTTTCCCGCACCTCATTCTTGGTCTACCAACTGGGCGTTTTCCGTCTGGTTTTCCTACAAGAAGCTTTCATGCACGTCTTTAATATTATTTATTATTTTGAAAACGTCCACCGCTGTGGTCTCGAGGTAACGTGCTGCCTTGTCACGCAGCGGGCCCGGGTTCGATCCCCGATCGGGGCAGTTTTTTTGGGTGAGGTTTGTATCGGGTTTTTCCCTCACCTGTAAGACAAATGTCAGGAAAACTTTAAGGCACAAACGGTTCCCGAAATCATATGGCCATCATCATCATCCTTATCATTATCATCATCATCCTTCAACGGTGTGGAAAGCAACGGGAAGCTACCACATCTACAATTCCCTAGTAAAGCTGCAAGCATAGCATGAAAATAATATGATTGCAGTGAAAGACCTGCCCTCGGGCAGAATTACTATGGATGGATATATACTGTAAACAAAAATATATCCAAAAGTAGTTTTAATAAACATTATACGAAACAAATCACTTAATTTTAAATGAACTGAACTTTGATGATCTTGAAGAAGATTTTCGGGCTGTAGGCCGTGGTCTTGAGGCTTGTAGTTCCCCGACGTTTCGCCAGAGACTGCGTCTGGCATCCTCAAGGGTTGTATTGAGACTGAGGATGCCAGACGCAGTTTCTGGCGAAACGTCGGGGAACTACAAGCCTCACGACCACGGCCTACAGCCCGAAAATCTTCTTCAAGATCATCATAGCAACTCCGGCCGTGAAAGTCTACGTGAATACGAACTGAACTTTATTTGAAACAATATAAAACAAGCCGCCATTTTATGCCTGATCAGTGTCACGGCCCGCTGTAGTCTCGACAAAATTATTTTCGGCATTTACTGTATGTATGTATATATATATATATATATATATATATATATATATATTGGCCAGACTGTTACCGTCAGTCAGTTGTTTATAATGAACGCAAATATTTCCAAATATTTTACTAACTAACTAACTCTTTGGGAATATCGAACACTTGGCCGCGTGTACATAAGCTCTCCATACATTCCTATCTTGAGCTAATGTTTTCCAATCATCCCCTGTATAATATACTTCCCTCAAATCATGGATAATATTATTCTCCCACCTCATTATTGGTCTACCAACTGGACGTTATCCTTCTGGTTTTCCTACAAGAAGCTTCCATGCACGTCTTTAATATTATTTATTATTTTGAAAACGCTATTGTGCAAATGATAATGTTTAACACACGTTTGTGAAGCGTTTTACAGAATCTCGGATATTAAAAACCTCGATCGATCATTTCCTCGCTTCTGTAAAAACCACTTTCCATCCTCTCATTGTAATAATCCATTAAACACTGTAGGGAAATCACAAAATAAAATAAGTTGTTTCCAGGTGTTTGTATTGGAGATCTTAGAGATGGGAGTCGCCTCGCTGGTAGAGGGTGATGAATTTCCATGCATTAAGCAGCGTGTGTCATAAAAGTCGCATTGCGGTGGATTTCCACTGGCTGGTTTCCGTAAGCCTGATTGAACACAATTAGGTCATGAGAGTTTCCCGCATAATCCTGAGGAATGACACTGTGGCACAGTTCCTATTCACACCTACAGTTTCCTAATGTTATAACCCATTTGATAGCAAGTATACAGGGTTATTCGAAAATAATGTACAAAAAATGAATTACTTCTATGTCTACTGCACTCACTGGCACTATCGACCCTTGGTTCATGGCCGCGCGGACATAACCTCTCCCTACATTTCTATCCTGGGCTGTTTTCCAATCATCCTCTGTATAATCTACTCCCTCAAATCATGGTTAATGTTTTTCTGTCGACCGTTGTGGACTAATGGTTATGTTCCTTGCCTCTAGTGCCGAGGGTCGCAGGTTAGAACCCGGCAGGGATCGATGAAGTTTTAGAATGGAAACATTCAAGGGACAAGTCCTCTGGGAAGGACTTTAAGCCGTGGGTACTGAGTCTGAAGATTTTCAGGCTCGTAAAAGAACGGCAAGCCTGAATAAAAAAGGCCTATGTGCAAAATTTAACCGATGTTCATCCATCCAAGTAATATCTTAGTTGCCTACTAGATGTCTCATTGAGGCGATGTGCTAACCACATGTCATTCGTTGACATCTATAGATTAATAAGCGTAAAACTAAATTACCTAGGTTAAGAAACTCCAACAAGGGAGCACCCATGTCCCGACGTGGCACTATGGGGTGTACACACATTCTTGGTCTACCAACTGGGCGTTCACCCTCTGGTTTTCCTACAAGAAGCTTCCATGCCCCCTCTTTCGTTCACCATTCGTGCCACATGTCCTGTCCATCGCAATCTACGAGACTTAACTCTTCTTATTATATCTGGTTTCCTGTCCACCTCTGCGATCTCGACGTAGTGTCACAGAGCGGGACCGTCCGGTCGGGACAAGTTTCCTGGGTGAGATTTTCTTCTGGATATTTCCTCACTTGTAAGAAAATGTCAGGAAAGTTTAAGACTCAAACGGTGCCCCAACATCATACGACCATCATAATAATCATCATTTATATTCGTCTTAAATTAGGATCCTAAAAAAAACCCAGGTCCTCCATGTCTGGGTGTTAGGCGTCAAGGATGACAACCTGGTCCTGGGGAAAAATATACCGCTACGTGCTTCAGTAAAATATGAGGGGTTCAGAGTAAAAGTGGACCAAGTCCATATTTTACTCTTTTCAGAAAAGCTGATATAAAGTTAAAGTAATACATTTGATTGCATGTGAAGAATTAAACATTATTTTTTTTTACAGTGAAAAAGAACAAATACAATACTTGGTTCACCATTGCTGTGAAGAATTAATACTTTGAACCCAAATTCACACAAAACTAGGATTTTCTGTTTTTGGACTTGGTCCACTTTTGCTCTGACCCCCTCATATGTCAGTCGGATGGATTTAAATATAAATTGATTATCTTAGGAGTATCCTTCAAGAAAACAAGACAGGACAAAATAATAAATAAATTCCTTTGGAGAGAAATGAATGTCACTACATCTGTTGTTAAGAGGATTGAAAATCAAACTCTTAAATGGTATGGCCATGTACAAAGAATGGAAAATGAAAGATGGCTAAAATATATATACCAGTGGTAACTCCCTGGAAGAAATAAACGTGGCAGACCAAGATGGAAATGGAAAACCTATGTCAGAACCATATTGGATGATAGGAATTTGGAAGAAGAAGATTGGAATGATAGAAATAAATGTAAATTGAAGACGGCAAATCTATAAGTGGGGGAAAGCCGAAGAAGAAGATTAAGTTTAGTAGGATTTAGGACTCTCCTGGCGCTCCACTATCATCATCGTCATCATTACTCATCATATCATCGGGGCAGCGTAACGCCGCCTTCCAGGCGTCCCGCGTCCGAACCTCAGAAGTGAGTTAAACTTACGCTAATGTCATATAGAACACCGGAAATGTCGAAATGACAACTGGGCATTGGATAAAAACATTTTATTTCCTATTAAGATTGTGTATTCTATTTATCTCTCTTTCGTAAACAATTTTTCCTAAAAACTTTATTCTCAAATACTTATATTTTCTCCTCCCGTAAAATAAGAAATCCATGTTTCACAACTGGGAGAAAACAGTTTTATATATTTTCAGTTTAACGTTTTTTTAAAGAAGCTGAGACAGGAGTCCCTGCATTGATGCATACTTAATAGCACGCATTTCCCAAATTGAGTCTATGTTTAAATTCTTTGTGTACCTCGTGCTTATTTGTAATTATTGTTTCCATGTATTTGAATACAGGCACTTCATAAAAATTCCCTCACTTAACTAAATCCCAATCTCAGTATATTTCTGAACCTGGCTCTAAATTGTTCTCCAGTCACATGTTTTAATAGAAGCGGACGTAAAAAAACTTTAATTATATAAAATAGCCTATTCTTTGTCGTTTCAGGTCCATATTCGAGAAAGTGACTACGAATTTTATATCGTCGCCCATCGGTTTCTCGTTCCAGCCAAGGTAGGTAAAAAAATCATGTATGTGACAAAACTGATTAGAATTAGCTTATTAACATCCTGGTGCGAGCACGAACCTTCTGTTGCAGGTTGGCTTACAGAAAGTGCCTCGGACAGCCATTTCCGTGGCACTAAATCCGAGCTAAGTCCCAGTTGTACTGTAAACAAACTTGCAACAGATATTACTTCGCTGGCTTCATCTATTGAGGATACCGTGGTACTACTTTTACCCACCATATGACTGAATTATGTACGTTAGAAATATTGTTCTTAGGCAACATCGTATTTAATGGGATACTCGTATAAGACTGAATACAGGATATGATGGTACCAATAACACTGGTCAACATGATTGTTGTCTCATGAGTACCAATAGTTTGTACTTAATGCAGTTTTTATCGTGTTTTCAAATATGTATTCGGAATTTCTCCATCACCCACAGTTTTTTTATTTCAATTTCAATTAATTATTTAAATCATTATTTTTTAATAAACTTTTTTTCGTCCATTTGTCCACTGTAAAATAGAACCAAATGAGCTAACTCAACACTTTCATCAGGAGATTTCAGCTATGGAAATGAGATATCAACGCAAATGGAATCCTAATATGCTGGCCGATTATTGTTGGGCCATCAAGAGGGATGCTCCACAGGCGAAATATAGCAGAAAAATGTCATTTATTACTTTCTAGGTGAGTCCGAAATTTCGAATATTGTGTAGTTATGAATGTAGAAAATATTAATGCATTTGAAATTATAAATGCCTGTCTCTCGGAAACCTTGCTTGATGGAGAAACCCCGATATCATATTTGAATTCAGGAGAAAAAATACTATCAGAGTCACATATTTTTCTTTCTGAGACATAAAAAGGTTTCTTTTTTTGCTCAGTGTAATTAGGAACATCCTGCATTTATTATTTATTTATTACAAAAAGTATATGAACCTAACTAATCAGACGTTTACTTTTACCATGATGTCGATAGATATATTTTGTTTACAGTTTCATTACGAACAGAATTTATATGCCATGCTGACTCATCTGTAAATTCTGCTGTTACTTTCACCACATCCTCAATGGCTAATGTAGGATTTTTTCTCTAAACTCTTTCAAAACATTCAAAATAACTTGTTTGCCTCTCCTTTTCAAAAAAAATATTTTCCGATGCTTAAAAAAATTCTACAGAAGCAGCCATTTTGAAACAACAGAAATCAACACGTATTCGTAAGATTAAAATAATTCTTATTCAATGTATTAAAATTGTAATATATTTAAATTTCTGCGACGAACTGCAGGTTATAGCCTTCTAGACCACCAAAGAAATTCAACAATAGCCAGAGAGTTAAACATCGTACCTATATCTGAATACCTCCAAGAATATAGAAACAATTGGCTAGCCCATATTCAGCGCATGGATCGTCACAGAATACCAAAACAAATTCTTCACTACATTCCTCGAGGCAGAAGATCTGTGGGTCGACCTTTTCGGAGATGGCGGGAGACCGTAACGGGCCACTGGGCCTAATACTTGAAAGGACGATGATGATGATTATATTTTAAAATTTTCCCATATAACTTATATAGATATGTGCTAGATAATATATATTTTTATTTCCTCTATTTCAAGTGTTAGCGGGCGAAGTGCACTTTCTTACGTGCTTAAAGGTAAAAACATTCGACCAATGAAAATGCAATCGTACAATTTATATTACAACTAGAACTTAGCTCAGAAGAGGCGTAATCTAGACCACACGCTCCCTAGTTGACACTTACAAACATTACACTATCGCATCCTTTACCTCCCCAAGGTCCATTTCCTGACATAGGTTCCCATATGGCCACTGCATATATCCATTTTTTGGGGTCCATTCTCAGTACATGTTCTCCCCAACACCATCTATACCAGTAAATAAATACCTTTCACAATTTAGAATATTAACATTTAGACCTATATGTACCCGATTCTCAGTTCTCTTTAATAAAATACAATTTCAGTTAAAAGTTTGAAGGTCTTTTGGAATTTGTTACAACAGCAGCAGGTACAGTTTTGACTGATGATCATGGAACATATTCGAAAAACCTTGCAATTTTTAATGTTTGTTGTGCCGTTATACTACTAAAAAATTATATTATAGTGCAGCCGTATTTGAGGGGTCTATGGTGTATGGTGCGGTAAGAGGGGAGGGCGATTGCAGATACTGCCAGCAACTACCCTCTGTTTTGAAAACATAATAATTACTACATGTTGAATTTTCTTATCTACTAGTTCTGTGTTAATTAATAGTTTTGTTGCCTAAGTTTGGAGTGTTCATTATTGAATAAGGTTTTTATAACAATTAATTATATTATTATTAATAACAATAAAATGTTTTTTGCGTGGCTACTAGTTCCCTCCCCTACTCGGTAATGTTCTCTCCTGCCACGCGCCTTTGTATTCACCAAGGCTGCTACAGTTAACTGAGCTGGACTATAGTTGGTATTCCTACTATCGAACATGGTTTATTGTGTTAAATTAGGGTGTCCATTCGTCCCGTTTTTCCCGGGACAGTTCTGTTTTTTTTAAATTTCCCGCTGTCCCGAAAGTTTTCTTGGGGCCGCTCAAATGTCCTGCTTTTGGGATGATGCGTTGTAAATGTATTTATGAATGGCGACTTATTTTGTTCTTTAATACGTAATTATAAATATGAACGTTAGAAAGCGCCAGCTGCATGGCCACGATGCACTATATGGTTTATAATCTTTGTTTTTAACTCTCATATATTGGTAACGGGTACATTTTTCAAATTGTCAGTCCATGGTCAGTGCAGCCAATGTCGGAGATTTCCTGCTGATTCTGGTTCTCTGGCGGTGGAGAAGTACAATTTTAACTTGGATGAAATATATTTAGTTAGTGCATTTTTATACCCTTTGCAGCGATAAATAAATGTTTTTAAACGTTAATAATCAATTACTTTAGTGATTTTTTTATTAATGTAGCTGAGTAAGTTATTTTAATGGACAATAAAAATATGCATAACTTATATGTGCAACTTGTATAATTCGATAACGTCCCACCTTTTTTTTAAATGTCCCAGGTTTTTCCATTAATTTTTTGTACATGTCCCCTTTTACATTGAAAGTATTATGGACACCCTATGTTAATTTGACTATTACACTCATACGACATCACACTATAGTCTCTCTCGTTTAACTTTACGACAAATTTGTAGAATGAGACAATTGTACTCGCCTCTCTCACTCGCACCAGTTTTGACGGAGTTTCTTCACCGGATGTTAATAGGGGAAAGAGAGAAGAGGAAAATGACAACAGGGTGGGTTATTTCTTTTGTATCTGGTCTAAAGCGGTCAACAATCTACCCTTGTATCTCCATTTTCTCTCTCTCTCTCTTTCTCTCTCTCTATCTATCTATCTATCTATCTATCTATCTCTGTCTCTCTCTCTGCCAAGTTAAGCCATATGATGCAAGGTAAAAATTAAAATGTACCTGTTGGTAGGTGCCGTCGTCCTCAACTTTGTTAAAATATTGTATATAAAATTAACTGGAGCGCTTTCGGAAGTTATATTCCATCGTCGGCAGGTTGAGCTTCCGCTACTCGTTGTTGTTGTTGTGTACGGTGTTGTATACTTCAACTGTTTGTAGCAGCAACTGACTTGTTTTTGACGATCTCGTATAGTGGGTTTGACTGGGGTGCGTTCTAATTAAGAAGTGAATTTTACTTGTATTGAAGTTAAGCCAGCTATACAATAGATTAATATGTTATATTAGTTTTTAATTATACGTATTTACACCGCATTACTAAACTATATTTTCGAAAAATAAAATAAGTTAAAATGTGTCACATTCAGTACCGTAAACCAGTTAAGGCGTTTAAAGAGACTATCGTGTATGCGGCCATCGGTCAGTTAACTCGTTTTAGAGCGGGCGCGAACAAACCGCGTTTATATTCAGCGCCTAAATATTGTGTTGGCTTAGTATGTCTTGGAGATCATTGATGGCATGTAAATGTACATTTTCTATTCCCGTTTGACATGTTTAAACCTTGGTGAATCCCCTTTTATTTTTAAAAACAAACAACACATGGAATTCGTTCACCCAAACCTGCCTCCAGGATCCAATGCAGTCGTATATGTTTCTCGTTATCATGCTGTTGTTTGTGCGTGAGTGAAACCATGGCGAAAGAAAAATATCTCACTGAAGAAGAATTAGTGAATATTTTGTATAATGATGATTCAGGTGATGAACTGATTCCTCAATTAGAAGATTCACAAAGTGAAAGTGGAAGATGAACTTCCACTTCCTGAAACTGATACGCTGATACCATGTGATATCAATCACCCAAGTTATTTCACCATCAAATACTACTAGGATATCTCCCTTATGTATGTACAAAATTTGAATCTTCTAGGACTAATAGTTTGTGAATAATGGTGCATTTTCTGAAGTGCCACGAAAAGGGTAGCTGGGGTATTTAAATGGCTCGTCTGTGGGTTTAAATGCCCTGCTCAGTGCCTGGTACTGAATTTGTTAAAATATACCTTCTTAGGTAAGATCCGTCGTCCTCAACTTATAAAATATGTATTCTTTATGCCTGTAGGCCTTTCAGAACATCCGTTCCATCTTCAGCAGGTCCTTCTTCGCTACAATGTCTAATATGATGGTTGATGCTGCTGGTCCTAATGTGGTGTTGTCGTGACATTAGGACCAGCAGCATCAACCATCATATTAGACATTGTAGCTAAGAAGGACCTGCTGAAGATGGAACGAATGTTCTGAAAGGCCTACAGGCATAAAGAATACATATTTTATAAGTTGAGGACGACGGATCTTACCTAAGAAGGTATATTTTAACTTATTTTATTTTATGTCTATCCATTTCAACGGTTTTAACAATGGATTTTATTAGTATTGATATATTTTCGAAGTGTGCAAAATGCAACCTGGACTCGCATGGTGTTCGACTCAGCCGCATTCCTTCCTGGTACTTCCTTTTTCTAATATTACAGCAGTGGCGGTTCGCGACTTTGAAGTTATGCGAAGAGCTACTAATAAAAATCATTAATATTACACTAACTATGAAAGAGAAATATATTATACCGAGGATGATTGGAAAACATTCGCTTAGGATAGGGATGTATGGGGGTAGCCAATATTGAGGTGGGAGAATAATATTAACTATAATTTGAGGGAAATATATTATACAGGGGATGACTGGAAAATAACATTAGCTCAGGATAGTGATGTATTGAGGTAGGCCAAAGTTTAAGGTGGGGCAATGGTATTAATGATGATTTGAGGAAATATATTATACGGGGGATGACTGGAAAATATTAGTTCAGGATAATGAAGCATGGAGATAGGCCAAGATTGAGGTGGGAGAATAATATTAACAATGATTTAAGGGAAATAGATTATACAGGGATAATTTAAAAACATTATCTCAAGATAGGGATCTATGGAGATAGGTCAATAATGAGGCGGCAGAATAATATTAACAATCATTTGAGGGAAATATATTATACAGGGGATGATTGGAACGCATTAGCTCAGGATAGGGATATATGGAGGTAGGCCATGTATGAGGTGGGAGAATAATATTAACTATGATTTGAGAGAAATAGATTATGTAGAGGATGATTGGAATACATTATCCCAGGATCGGGATGAATGGAAAGCGTAGGTGCGCATGGCCGTGAACCTACGAATTAGCGCCAATGAGTTATTCTGCAATTTTTCGGCAGTTTTTTGTCGTTCTTTAATTAACTGATTAACTAAGTAACTAACTCACTAGCACTATCAAACCGTGGCCAGACATAAGCTCTCCACACATCCTTATTCTGAACTAGTGTTTTCCAAACATCCCTATATAATCTACTTCCCTCAAGTCATGGTTAATTTTATTTTTCCACCTCATTCTTGGTCTACCAACTGGAAGATTTCTCTCAGGTTTTCCTTCCAGAAGCTTCCATACACCTCTATCATTTCCCATTTATGCCACACTTCCTGTCCATCGCAATCTACGAGACTTAACTGTTCTTATTACATGTGGTTTCCTATAAAGATCATGTATCTCACTGTTATGTAGTCTTCTCCATTCGCCTGTCTCTTTGATCCAATTTTTTTTCTAAGAACTTTATTTTCGTATGCTCGTCTGTTAAAGTAAGGGTCCATGTTTTACATCTATGTAATATAACTGGAAGAATAACAGTGGAGCTGCCAGAAAATCTCGAATGGAAAGAATTAGAAATACAGAAATTAGAAAATAGATGAATGCAGGAAGAAGTTTAATGGATGAGATTGAACACAGAAGGCTAATATGGTATGGGCACGTAAGAAGAAAGCAGGATGGAAGACTACCAAATGCCGTCCATACATGCACAATTGAAAGAAGGAGGAGAAAAGGAAGAACAAGAACAACCTGGAAAATAATATTCAGCATTCAATGAGGAAATGGTTGTGTTGTAACGGATCATGACACAGAGGACAGAGAACGATGGAGAACTTTTAAGTAAGTTAATATATGAATGTGTATTACAAACTGATAATCTATAAGTCCGTAGTCATTTATGTATTTTAAACCCATGATAAGTATCGAGATTGGTTGGGGAAAATCTCAATGATGAGTAGAATTCTCAATGAATAATAAATAATAAAGAATAACAGTTTTATATATTTTCGTCCCTCGATGGTATATTTACCTTGTATCGGTGGAGTGGCTTGCGTGCTTACATGATCCCGAGAGCTATGCCGACGCGACGGTAGCATTGCTGCCGATAGGGTTACCTATGCCGGATTGGTCGAAGGTGATAAACCAGACGAAAAAAGTACCTTGGTCGAAAGAGTGACGATCTTTCAGCGTAAAAATACAACTGTCAACAAATGCGGACATGGGTTCCACTGGGGAAAGATTTTTCGGAGTTCAAATAGTCCCCCATTCGGTTCTCTGGGCGGGGACCACTTCAGGGAACCAATGCCAAAGGCTCAAACACAGGGACATGTTCCTAGGAACATGGAATGTTATACAATGTTATACAATAGTGGGGCGCTAGAGGTATTAACCAGTGAATTAGATAAATCACTCTTGGATATAGTCGCTTTACAGGAAGTTAGATGACCAGGAGAAGGTAGTCAGGAATCAGGAAGCTTTGCATTATACTACTGGGGTGCAGAAAGACCTGAATTTGGAACGGGTTTTTAGTCCGAAGGAGGATCCTGTCCGCTATCCGAGATATTAAGTTTATCAGTGATAGGATATCATACATAATCCTAAAGGGTAAATGGCATGATTTTGTAATCGTAAATGTACATGCTCGCACAGAAGATAAATATGACAAGATCAAGAATGGTTCTATGAAGAATCAGAACGCGTATGTGATAGCCTTTCACGATATCATATGAAAATTGTCTTAGGAGATTTTAATGTAAAAGTGGGGCGGGAAGATGTATTCCAACAATAGGCAAATTCAATCTTCATGAAGATAATTATGACAATGAGGTTAGATTAGTCACTTTTACCACATCAAAGAATCTCATTGTTAAGAGCTCAACATTACATTAACTATGATTTGAGGGAAATATAGAATAGAATATATTTATTTAGCCTGGTGGAGTTAAGGTCATGTGGCCTTCTCTTCCACTCACCAGGACAAACATATGTTACATATAAATACAAAAAAAAATACAATAATGGTCATACTAAACAATTAATTATCTGTCAAATTGAATAATAATGAAAATAATGTCTAATAATACAATGAAATTAAATACAATTAAAATTAAATTAATGATATAATGAATACAGAAAGGAATAACAGCTCGAATCTACTATACATAAAAAGGAAAGAAAGAAAAAAAATACAAATAAAGTAATAAACTACAATGAATTAATCTATGCTTTTTATACAGGGAATGATTGGAAAACATTAGCTCAGGATAGGGATGTATGGAGAGCTTATGCCCACGCGGCCATGAACCTACGGGTTCGATAATGCCAGTGAGTTAGAGTGAGTTTTACATTTTCAGTTTAACGCGTTTTTTAGAGAAGTTAGGACAAGAGTCTCTATAATACATAATAGCATGCATTTCCAGAATTGATCTTGTGTTTAATTTCTTTGTGCACCTCATTATTGTTCCCAGGTATTACGGCTAAGTATAGAATACTGTGTGAGATCTCTTGAAGGATAAGTTAGCTAAGATGTGGTTTGAGTTAGTTTAGGTTAACACTTGGCTGCAATGAGCTGCTGTTTACAGATTGTAGTGTATTCAAGAGCAGGTTGTCAGGACTGTATTGTTCCGTCCCCTCCTTGTTGACAGCAACACTTCCTTCCTATCAAGACAAGCCTCTCGCTTCAGCCAAAATATATACATGTATGACTGACTACCTTGCCAACCTGTTATACTCACGTTTATTTCTTACTAGCTAATACCCGGCTAAACTTTACAACCTGTGACGCGACTTTTTTAATTCCTTCATAAACTCCTGTAAATGTTATTCATAGAGTTCAATTATTCAAATTATTTCTCACCATTTACAATTATTTTTACATTTTTTTTCTAACCAATATTTCTATATATTTTTCATAAGTAATGTCACGAGTGTTTACCGGTATTATAAAATGTTTATATACTTGATGTAAATGACGATGTTTGAACACAAATCAGAAATATGAGGTTATGTATATTCACAGCAACTTAATCATATTATTTGTTGCCAAATAGGATCGCAATATTGTAAGAATGCACCCTAGTGGAGAAATAACGAAACACGCCAAACAATATATTATAATCAACTTTATAGGCTATTCATTAATTTTTTAGTAAACAACTAGGTAAAATCACGGAATCTGTTCATTATTTGCTATATTAAATGTATTTGTTGGAGAAAAATAATGCTCTGAGCTGTTCAGAATATTAAAAAGGAGGAGCTTTCTTTATCACAAAAGCAGGAGCTGATAAAGAGAAATCGATAAAGAGCGAGGTGAAACACGATTGTCATTGGTTGTAAAGCAAAATTAATTGAAACGTGATTGGTCATCGACTACCATTTGGGACATGAGTCAAATAGCCTATGATATTTAATTACATACGTAGCATGAAGACGTGACAGCAATATTAATTTTAACGACTGTTCTATGCAACAATAAGGACGTGTTCCATTGCAGCCAACGTATAGTATGTACTAATTAACTGTACACATTCTATTCTAGTGTTCTGCCAGAGGGCAGGTATTTCAGTAATATCTTAGCATTTTCATGCTACGCTTTGCATATTTACTAGGGAATTATAGGTGTGACAGCTTCCGTTGCTTTTCAAACCAGCGAATGTTGATGATGATAATGATATAGGGTTATATGAGGCCGGATGATTTTCGGGGACCGTTGGGCTCTAAGCTACCTGACATTTGTCTTATAGCTGAGGAAAAACCCCGATAAAAACCTCACCCAGGAGCCTGTGCCGACCGGGAATCCTTCGTGACAAGGGTGGACAGACTACACACATAGCTATACATGAGAATTTCAGAACTTTAACTATTTATTTTTGGGCGTTGAATTATCTCACATGTTAGAGTGCTAATGATGCGTTAGGGTAACTTTTAGGACGGTCTTTCACAGGTTAGAGTACTTAAATTGCGTTAGGTTAGCTTTTAGGTTGGTCTTTCACAAGTTAGAGTACTTAAATTGCGTTAGGTTAGCTTTCAGATTCGTTAAATATCGTGTATATTTTGGCTGCATCCCGTGATTGCATAGTGTAAATCGCTTCGCGTTTGTTGGCGCATGCGCATTTGTGTATGATTGGAACTTCATCATCATCATCATCTGCATTCATGGATTAGGTCTGCTGACCCGTTCCGACTTCAGCCCATCTCTTTCTAGGTCTGCCCACATCTCGGGTGCCTTTAGATTTGTATTTCGTTATTTGTTTTGATATCTATCTTCATTCATTTTGTCTATGTGTTGCTTCCATTTTTGTCTATATGCATCTATTTTATCAGTTATTGCAAATATATCAAGTTCCTGTCTTATTTCTGTGTTCTTGATTCTGTCTTCCTTAGTGCACCCTTTAACAGATCTCAAAAATTTCATTTCTGCCGCCGTTATCTTACTTAGATCTTGTTTTTTTATGTATCCAGGCTTCTGAACCATAGAGCAGTACCGGTACTGCCAACGTTTTATAAAATTTCAATTGGGTCTCTCTTCTTGTTTTGTTGATTGGAACTTAGAAACAATTTTCTTGTCAAAATTAATATAAAATTATGGAATATTCACCTGAAAGGTCCGTCTCCTGAACTTAATTAATCATTTAACTGTAGCGCTTTCGGGACTTGTCCCATCATCGGCAGGATTCAAAACTGGTGTTTCACTGAAGATCTGGTAGAGGGGGTTGCATGTATTGGGTTCGTTTTCGTTTATCAGGCTGTCGTTGTTGTGAGCTGCTTTCATGATTTCCATCTCTTCGAGTACGTTTATCTTCGCTGGATTATTTTCTCTGTGCATTACTGTTAGGGCGTTTTCAATATTTAACATGCGATGTCCTTCATGAATAACGTGTTTTGCATACCTTGATTTCCCTTCTGCGTGAATGAAGTCTCGAAAATGTTCTTTGAATCTGATGTTAAAACTCCTGTTTGTCCTTCCTATATAAAATTTGTTGCAGTCCTTACATGTCAGTTTATAAACTCCTTTGCTGTTGAAAATGTTATTTTCTTCAATGTTATTGTTTATTATGTTGTTTAATTTGTTATTGGTTCTGTATGCTATTTTTTTTTCTTGTCACATGTAAAATATTTCCGAAATAAGTTTTATGAATTATGAGCAATTGTTTAGATTTTTATCTATGAGATATTTTTAAGAAATATTTAAATCTTTGAGATGCTATTTTTATTTAACAAACAAATTTTAAAGACTTTTTAGATTATATTCAATATTAAATTTATTGCATTAAATAGTTTTTTAGAGTATTCAATTATTCATTTATTTTATTTTAAGATTTACAGCTGAATCTCCTGCTTTAATTGTAATTATTATGGGAAAAAAATAATACTTACACAGCCCATAGTGGATAAAGTACATTTTGTATCGTCCATTTTGATTACTAGAGCGACATTTCTAAATCATAATCTACATTTTGTAACAATGATAATAAATAATTTCCCTGGAGCGGCGCATTCTCGCCAACACTAAATCAAACGCTATTGATATTTGATAAATTAACATTTCCCTGTTATTTGCTTTAAATAAATTTCATTACATTGTATTAACATATCATGTTGACATGAAATAAAGACAATCAAAACCAACAAAATTGCACTTTATTAGAGAAATAAATTATGCGAAGCAAATATGGGAATGAAATAACTATAATTACATGCGAATAATGAGACAGAATCTAATTTCTGCATTATTATCGTATTATTTGCAAATTATTTAGGTATTACATTTGATCAAAACCTCTTTTTCCGCTAGATAAATACCAATATATCCGTCCCGCAGAAACTGCATAAACTAAGCGAAATCCTTAGTAAGTAGAATATTTTGTCCCATTTTGCTGGTTTACGTAATATACAGAATGTTCCATTTGTCTTGTCCACCCGAAATAAATTTTTACGTAAGTACAAAATGAAAAAAAAAAATGTTTATACAAAAGTTGTCCAACTCTAAAAAATAAAATAAAATAAATAAAAATAAAATCACGGCGCGACAGGCATAGATAGAAGCCCTTGATATGTTAGCCGGCTGCTGGCCTCACATCCACATATGCTAATCAAAGCGGTAGATGATCATCCAGCCAGCAGTGCAGGAGTGACATGTAGTCACCATGTCGGATCTCCAGCCGTTATAGCTGGTTTTCCCAACCTGAAGCCGCTACTTATTGTAGTTACCCAAATTCCTCACGCTATTTGTCCCATTTTGCTGGTCTACGTAATATACAGAATGTTCCATTTGTCTTGTCCACCCGAAATAAATGTTTACGTAAGTACAAAATGAAAAAAAAAATGTTTTATACGAAAAGTTGTCCAACTCTAAAAAAAAAATAAATTAAAATAAAATCACGGCGCGACAGGCATAGAAGCCCTTGGCCTACTAACCGGTTGATGGCCTCACATCCGCATATGCTAATCACAGAGGTAGATGATCATCCAGCCAGCAGTGCAGGAGTGACATGTAGTCATCATGTCGGATCCCAGCCGTTATAGCTGGTTCTCCCAACCTGAAGCCGCTACTTATTGTAGTTACCCAAATTCCTCACGGGTACCGGTCCCATAGGCCTACTGGGCGAAATTCCATGAGAAAATTTCTTCCCTCATGGAGACTCGAATCAGCACAAGTCCCGTAGCTCTTCACCGAGGCATCTTGCCTTAACCACTCGGCTAAAATTTGTCTGACAACGAGGGGGAATATAATAATGAAAACTTAGAAATAGTACTCTTTCCACTGATACAAGTGTTTTCCCCATGCCTTTTATGGTTACTGTTCTACAGACCCTCGAAAACCCGGAAAGACTTTTGACGACCTGTATTTTAAGATTCTCCCATATGACTTATACAGATATGTGCAATGTAATGTATGTTTTTATTATTTTTATTTTCCTTTATTTCGAGTGTTAGAGAGCGAACTACGTTTTCTTATAGCTTAAAGGTAGTCATAAATCAGGTTTGTTTATTTTAAAACTGGAACTTACGCCTATCTCGGAAGAGGTATTACATTGATGAACTACTATACTCTGTAATAAGTCTAGCCTCAATTTTATCAAAAAAAAAATGAAGATCGAGGAAAGTCTTCTCCCTTTGAATGCGGATTTGACCCTTAAAAAATTCAGCTCTCGAGCCTAAGAAACACACCTGAGGAAAATAAGTAAACGGGAAATCCCCGAAGCACACGATTGCTGCAGTTACTGCGATTCGTTCATGGCCAAAGCACAGTTCAGCGGAAGCGAAAAAAATATATCATGTATTCGATTAATATAATTAAGTGTTTGAAGCTATTTATGTTTAATATAGTTGACCAGAATGCAGTATACATCTACATGTTTCTTCGAAAGTCGGAGAGTAACTAAAAATTCGCATTTTTAAAAAAAACTGATCGATTCTTGAGAGGAAGTTGAATGCCAGTTACAAATATACAAATATGACGGCTAACATATAGGCCTAGTTTATAGTAACTTTTCTCGATGATAAAATGTGTTATTAAAATTATAAAAAGCACCCTAAAGGAAAATTGTTCAAGAGTGGTGAGAAACAGATAAATATATTTTGTAAGATTCTTCTTCTTCTTCCTTCCAAGTATTAGGCCAAGGCCTGTTACGATCCTATAGAAAATTTTCCCTCCAGCGATTCATAGGACGGCCCAGTGATCTTCGTCCTCTTGGTATATAATTATAAACAGCTTTGGGGATCCGATTTGAACTCATTCTTTCAAGATGGTGTTTCAAATTTAGTTGGTACTGTTTAATATATTCCAAAATTGGCGTAGTCTTCAATTCTTTTAAGATATCGGTGTTCCTTTTCCGATCCCATCTGGTGTAACCCGCTGTTCTGCGCATGAATCTCATTTCACAAGCCGTTATTCTGCTTTCATATTGTTTTCTTAGTGTCCATGCTTCACTACCATAGGTCAACACTGGTCTAGCCAAAGTGCTATATAAACGTAATCTGGTGTTTTTTTGTACAAGGGATGGTTTCATAACTTGATTAATAATTTTGTAAGATTATGGAAGATAATTCTGGAAATGTAGTAAACAATACAGTTAAATTAACAGCAGAATATACTGATGTGTCGGAGGGTAGTGTTTGTACATATTCGCAGGGAATTAAAACAAACTGGTAATATCAAAACGTACAACAAAAAGAGGAAATGCCTTAAACCTGCTTTAGGAGTGGTGGACGATTTTGTAAGTGTGCAGTTCATTATAAGGTGCATAGGTTTTTACTGTGTACAATTATTTTAATTTAAATGTTTGATTTTATTAATTTGTGTAATATTATCAATTATAATTTAATTAGTTTTCGACATATCATTGTGTGTGTTAATATTACCAGCAACATTAAAATTAAAAGACTGTTGTGCCTTATTGATCTGCTTGTACAAAACGGCTGATTGAGGTCGTATGTACTTTTGCACGTGCTACGCGGAGTAATACATTCGGACGTTAAATGTGAAAGTGTGTTTCTTAGGCTGGACAGACTATAAGTACTTAGCCCGCTCCGCTCATACTGTTGGCGCACATTAGTACAGACCCTGGAATCTTCCTGGAAAAGGGATATTCATGCTCTTCTCCTTTTTAAGGGATGAATGGCGATGTGTGAGCTGAGAATCTTTCAACTTTTATATGCGAAGCGCCACCAACTTGAAAGCTACTGCCGCAAAGCTTTCTTCTTCTCTCAACCGGAAATTCTCTTTAAATAAACTCCAATACCTCTCCTTCTATGTACGCTTTATATTAAAAAGACTCGGAATAGGAATTGTGAATTCAAATTATCTACTGCGCAATGTTAGTACTTAGAAAGACTCTGACTCGCTGGCACTATCGAACCAGTAGGTTCATGGCCGCGCGGTCATTATATCTCCACACATCACTATCCTTAGCTGATATTATGCAATCATAGTCTACTTTCCTAAAAATTATGGTTAATATTATTCTCCTGTCTCATTCTTGGTCTACCAACTGGGCGTTTTCCCTCCGATTTCCCTACAAGAGGCTTCCAAGCCTTATTTTCATTCCCCATTCATGCCGCATGTCCTGCCCATCGCAATCTAATGAGACTTAACTGTTCTATTGTATATTTAATCAAATGAAAATAAAACTTAAAGTTTTATATGATTTTCATATTTATTACAATATAAATTTGTAACAGCTGTTTCGCTACTCTGTACCTTCTTCAGACGTGATTACAAATTCTATTATATTCGGTTTCTTAGAAATATCGTGTAGCTCACTGTTATCTTCACCATTCGCCTGTCTGTTCATCTCTCTTTGGCACAAAAATAATGTTCCTTCTTTCTTCTTCTTCTTCTTCTTCTTCTTCTTCTTCTTCGGCTTTCCCCCACTTATAGGTTTGCCGTATTCGGTTTCCATTTATTTCTACCATTCCAATCTCCTTCTTCCAAATTCCTATCATACACTATAGTTCTGACGTAGGTTTTCCATTTCCATCTTGGTCTGCCACGTTTATTTCTTCCATAGGGTGACCATTTGTATATATTTTTTGGCCATCGTTCATTTTCCATTCTTTGTACATGACCATACATTTAACAGTTTGATTTTCAATCCTCTTAACAACAGATGTGGAGACATTAATTTCTCTTCAAAGGAATTCATTTCTTATTTTATCCTGTCTTGTTTTTTTTGAAACTTCTTCTAAAATAATCAAATTCAACTGTTCTAATTTTATTCTTTTGTAATTCCGTCAAAGACCAAGTTTCACTTCCATATGACAAAATATTCTGAATTATGCTCTCATAAATTTTCATTTTAATTTCATTTGTAATATTTTTGTTCCAAATTATTCCATGTAATGTCTTAGTTACATTTTTTGCCATTGCAATTTTAGTCTCAACATCTCTTTCACAGGCACCTAAACTTGTAATTATTGACCCAAGATATTTAAAAAGTTCACATTTTTTTAAAATTTTCCTGTTTCGAGTATGAGGTCATCCACATCCTTTCCCAAACACATATATCCTGTTTTTCTGTCAATTTATATTCAATCCCCATTTTTTGTCCCTCTGGCGGCACTATGGCCCTGGGGTCCACTCAGCCTCTAACGGAAATGAGTACCAGACGCTTGTTCTGGGGGTAAAGGCGGCCGTCACGAAGGGCTGACAACCCGGCTGACATAAAGTGTCGATTGTCTAGGAAAAGTGGGAACCTTAACCTCCTACTACCCCAAGGGCCTCCTGAGGCCTGTTGTGGGATCACTTTACTTACCCCATTTTTTGTATTCTTCCATTAGTTTATTTATCATATATTTCATATCATCTTCATCCTCTGCAAAAATTATTTGACCATCTGCAAACAACAATGAATGCAGTACTTTTTCTCCTATAGGAATACCCATTTCAGAACATTTTTTAAACCATAAATTAAGAGCCTGGTCTAAACAAATGTTAAAAAGAATTGGTGACAAAATGTATCCCTGCTTAAGGTCTTTATTAACTGTGAATTCCTCTGTTAATTTATTCTGTATTTTTACTTTAGCTTTTGTATTACTATAGATCCTCCTAACAATATTAATCCATTTATCACAGATATTCATATTTCTCATTGCCGTACATAACAATTGTCGAGGTAAACAATCATATGCCATCTCTAAATCAATAAAGGTCATATGTAGTTCTTTATTTTTTGCTAGGATTTCCTCTTGTAATTGTCTAATACAGAAAATAATATCAATACATGATCTTCCACTCCGGAATCCACATTGTCCTTCTCTTAAGTTGTCTTTCATCTCCCTAAGTTTAAAATTTATAATTTTACTAAAAATCCTAGCTGTTGAAGGTACAACACTTATACCTCCATAATTGGAATACAGGTTATCACTTTTTTAATAGGAGTAATATACGATAAATTCCAGTCATCTGGGATATCGTCTCCAATTTCAATTTTATTAAAAAAGTTTTGTTAAAAATATTGCTAAAATATCTCCTCCATGTTTTAGGAGTTCCGTCTGAATATTTCCTGGTCCTGGTGCTCTCCCATTTTTGCTTCTTTCAAAGCTCTTTTTACTTCATCTTCTGTTATCTCTGGAGTGTCAAATTTATATTCTATATCGGTATCTTGAAGTTGAAACCCATTTCTATTTTCTTGAAGTAAACCTTTATAATGTTGCATCCATTCTGATGGTCTTATCGACTGGATATTTATCTTCTTTCTTTCTTTCTTTCTTTCTGATTTTCTGATATTTTTTTAATGTTTTCCAAGCTTCTTTGGATCCAGCATATCCAATCGAATGATCTATATTCGAGCATATATTATCCCAGTATTCATTTTTTGTTTTTCTTCTCACTTCCACCTTTGTTTTATGTTTTTAAGGTGATATATTCATTTCGAGATGTTGTTGAGTGAACTGATAACCATTTCATCCGTGCTTTCTTTTCTTCATCTACTAATGTTTTAATATTGTGATTAAACCATTCACTATTTCTTTTTAATTCTAGATTTTCTGTCCCAGGTGCTTCTAAGGCTGCTGAATGTATACTTTCCTTTAATTGATCATACATTTCTACTGCAGATTTATTTAATTTTAAATTAAGTTTATGTTTTAATATTGATTGAAAAATATATTTTATACTCTCATCATAGAGTAAACTTACTTTATATCTTTGTTCATTCAAAAGAATTGCATTTATTCTGTCTTCCGTTACTTCAATATTTTGTTTTTTTCCTACTTGTTAATATGAATTTTCCCAAAAGCATATAATGATCACTTCCGTAATCTGGTTTTCTGTACACTCTAACATCTTTTTCTATCATATCACGTTTTTGTTTCACAATAATTTAATCAATTATTGATTTGAGACTTTTTGTTGGCTGTTCCCATGTGTATTTATGTATTTCCCGATGTTGGAAGAAACTATTCATTATCATACAGCCATGTTGTTTACATAAACTTATCAATCTATCTCCATTATCATTTTACACTGTTTTCCCAAATGGTCCAATCACTTCATCTTTCATTCTACTATTTAAAATCTCCTGTTATTATTACTTCTTGATGTTTTTTTTATTTTCTCCAAAATTTCTGACAGTTTGTCAAAAAATTAATTTTTCTCTATGGTTGATGCATCCTCATTTATGGCATATACTCCTATTATTATAAGCTCTATCCCAAAAAAGTTTGAGATTTAATTTAATAATTCTTTCATCAATTTCTTCCCAAGACACTATATTTTTTTATCATCTAATTTTTTATCAAAATGGATATACCTCATTTTGCTCTACTAGGTTTTGGTACTCAACTCCAGATATGTGTATAATTTCCTAATTTTTTCTGTCCTTTCCCTTTTTTTTTGTTTATGAGAGCACAATAATATCTGCATTCATTGCTGTAATCTAATCTATTACTTCTTGTTCTTTAGTATTCAAGCCTTGAACATTCCATGTGCCAATAGCAAAGGTCCGTTTTTCTAGCTTAAGTCTGTCATATTAAATCCATCCGGCTGACATATTTTATTGAAGCACGTAGCGATATACCTTTTTCCAGGGCCAGGTTGCCAGCCTGACGCCTAACCCCCAGATATGGAGGACCTGGTTTTTTTTTAGGATTTGCTCTCTTAGCCGACAGGTCTCAGTTTTAAGGCGCTGAGAACTCGCCTTTCGTCCCATCCTGTTAGCTACTGTCTATTACGACTGCATTTCTCTTGGCGCTTCATCATCATTTATCACCCATTATATCATAGGAGTAACGTAATTCCGTCTTCCAGGTGTCCCAACCTAAGAAATGAATTACAATTCCTATACTTAACCTAAATTCCAGACCATGGGCTACGATAGGAATAATTCCCTTTAAGGAAAAATTCCTGTTTTGAACATGAATCGAACCCAGAACCTCATAAACTATAGTGAGAAACACTGAGCATTAGCCCATGAGCCTGGTATTCTATGTAATATATTTGCGATAATAATAGTTTTATATATTTTCAGTTTAACGTTTTTTGAAAGGAGTTGGGACAAGAGTCCCTGTAATACATAATAGCACGCATTCCCAGAATTGAGCCTATGTTTAATTTCTTTGTGTAGTACCTCATTGTTGTTTGTACTTATGTTTCTAGGTGTTTAAATTCAGCCACTTCTTCAAAATTCCCCTCATTTGTCATTAACTGTCCATTTACATTATATAATATATTTCTATGTGTGAACATATGTTTAGTTTTTTATGTTTATATTCAGCCTCTATTGTTGTGTTTAATTCCTCTACTTTTAGTTGTTGTCTTATTTCTGTGTTTTTTTTTGTCTGTTCTTTGATAACCTGATATTGGTCCGAGGAATCTCATTTCAGCAGCTTGTATTCTGGCAGATTGTTGTGTTGTCACTGTCCATGTTTCGGATCCATAAGTAATAATAGGCACTACCACATTGCCTTGTATAATTTCATTATAGAGAAATACAGAACAAACTGGAAAGAACACTTGGCAAGGATGACTGAGAATATAATACCAAAAGCAGCATACAGCTATTCACCACGAGGAAGAATAAGTTTGGGAAGACCAAAGAAAAGATGGAAAGAGCAGCAAATTTGGAGCCGGAACAGGCTAGTAAATAAGCCTAAACCGCGAACAAGAAGAAGAAGAAGATATCCTCCCCAATTTATTCATAATCATCTGTGTGGTTCTACAGCCTTTTTAGTTTAGCCTTGGTCTCCTTTAGAATTGCCGCCCAATCATCTCTTTCCATCTCCATCTCTTAATTCCTGTCTTCACAAGGTCATCCTGGACATTATCTAACCATCTAATTTAAGCCTTTCAACTCTTTTTTTTATCACCTAGTCTGGCATCTAATAATATTTTAGGAATTCTATTATTGTCCATCCTGATGATGTGGCCTAGTCACTCCAACCGTCTGATTTTTATATCAGTGACAATATTTGAGTCTTTGTATAATACTTTTAATTCAGAGATGGTCCTGATTCTCCAAACTCCTTCATCATAAACAGGGCCGTACATTTGTCTTACGATTTTCCTTTCCCAAGTGTTTAAAATAGTTATTGCTCGTTCAGGTAGAGTCCAGGTTTCATTTCCGAAAACAACCTTAGATTTAATAATTGCCTTATAAATTCCCACTTTAACTTTTCTTGAGATAAATCTGGCTCTTATATTTTGTTCTGGTGCTCTAAGGCATCGCACTGTGTGTGTTCGCCCTCAGTATGCTCTCGCTGTCACCTAATAATTCTTATAGAATACTGCAGTGTTAGCCTAATAAAAAAGCGATCCCACAACAGACCCGGAGGCCCTTGGGGAAGTAGGAGGTTAAGGCTCCCACTTTTTCTAGACAATCGGCACTTTACGTCAGCCGGGTTGTCAGCCCTGCGTGACGGCCGCCTTTACCCCCAGAACAAGCGTATGGTACTCATTTCCGTTAGAGGCTGAGTCGACCCCAGGGCCATAGTGCCGCCAGAGGGTTTGGGTCAGTATAAAAATCCTGACCCCAGCGGGACTTGAACCCTCGACCCTCCGGCTTGTAACTCAGTGCCTTAACCACTACGCTACGGCGTGCCCCAGTGTTACCCTAATATTCTATAAGAATTATATTCCTTATTTTTTTCGATCCCTCTATGTTTTATATTAAAACAGTACATCATAAAAAGTAATGTTACGAGTGATTTCGAAATCATGTGACGAGTGAATTTATCTAGAGGATTTGGAAATCAAGAGTGGTATTTGTTAGGACTATTTAACAATTAAATTATGCTGTTTACTCAAAAATCATGATTTAAATATCTTCTTCCCTTAACAGAGATTTAGGCGCTCTTCTCCTACAGGGAAGAATTTGAACCATACTTATTTAGTTACAGTTGTTTTCGTATAGATGCCATTTGAGTGGTCCGTGGTCAGCGTTCCGCCTCATACTGACATTTAGGAAACCAAGGTAGTACTAGGACGGGAAAATTTGGTAAATTTTGTTTAGAGGCCTTTTCATTCAGGCTTAAGGATCTTTTACGAGCCTGAAAATCTTCAGACTCGAGAGCCACGGCTTAAAGTCCCTCCCGGAGGACTTGCTCTTTGGATTTTTCCATTCTAAAAAATCCATCTACCCCGGCCGGGTTTGAACCCGCGACCCTCGGGACCAGAGGCAAGGAGCATAACCACTAGTCAACTGCGGCCGACTGAATTTTAAATATAGTTATTTTAAAACATTTTTATATTTAATGTAAACGGCGATATTTGAAAACAAATCAGAAATGTGTTGTTATGTTTATCCAATGCAACTTGATCATATAATATCATTTATTGTCATCTGGCGTGGGAAAATTTAAATACAATCACAATATTGTAAGAATGCACCCAGTGGAGAAAAATTTAAACATCAGACTGTATATTATAACTAAGTTATTAATTTTTTTTTGAAAACAGCTATGTAAAAATCGTTATTTAAAAACACAATTATTGGACACACAATTATCAAATGTGTAGTTCGAAGAAATCTGTTCATTATTTTTTTTTATATTCTATGTATTTGTTGAAGAGTCAGTTACTGCTAAATAATGCTTTGACCTATTCTGAAAATTAAAAAAGAGGAGCTTTCGTTATCACAAATGAGAGGTGGTTAAGAGAATTCGATAAAGGGTGTGGTGAAACATGACTGTCATTGACTGTAAAACAAATTCACTGAAACGTGATTGGTCATTAACTTCGATTTGAGGCTTTGGTTAAATGGTCAGTATAAACCAACAGCTTATTAACACCGTTGAGTTGTAGGCGTTTACATTATATTAATTATATACAAGTGTTTGAAATAGGTAATGTTAATGTTTGGGTTAATCTTTTAATGTAGAGTACGTGAGAATAAGTTTGGTCTGTAATCAGCTACACGGGTCAATAAGTTTAGTTCCCACCAACTTCACTGTGAAGTGAGGCGTGCACTGCTCCGATATGTTGTTACATGCATGTGCTGCTACGTTGAATATTAAACAGCTTCATTCACTCCATCTTCCAGTTTTTTAAATCTTTATTTAATATAAGCTAATACCCGGCCTGCATTGCTACACCTGAATGAATGAAACATGTTTTTATGTTTAATTGAATAAATCTAAAACAATGGCAATGCGTGGAAAAAACATACAACAGGTGAAAATTGAGATTGATGGAACAATTATAGAACAAATGTCAGGTTTCTCTTACTTAGGAAGTGTATTTGCAGAGTATAAGAGTGACATTGATTCAAAATTACAAAAATATAATAAAATGAATGGGGTAATACGAAGACATTTTGGTAAACAGATGAGGACAGAGACAAAACTAAGATTACATAACATCACATCAAAAGCTGCTCTAAAATACGGAAGTGAAATTTGGATTTTAAATAAAAGAAACTCTCATAAACTTCAAGTAAGCCAAATGCGCTTCTTACGATCATTGTTAGGAGTTAATAGACTGGATCACCAAAGGAACACTATTATCAGAGGAAAACTTGGAGTAACAAGTTTAAATGAAGATATACAAAGATACCAACAAGAATGGAAAAATCATCTGAGGAGAATGGCAAGAAATAGACTTCCAAAATTGGCATTCCAATATACCCCAACTGGACATAGGGACCAAGGAAGACCAAAACATCGGTGGAAAGATCAAGACCATCTTCGCTAGGTTTACCGTACAGGCCACATGGCCTAAAACGAATTTGTTCATGAAGATGATGATGATTGAATAAAATAAAAAAAATACCCTCGACTCGTGTCCAACTGAGGGTCGAGTTGTTAGACGAGATGAGATGTACCCCTATATAGAGGTCTGTGAATGACAAGGATGCCGACTGACCATATGTAACACACCATCACGGGGGCAGATGAACGAAATGGATGAATATGGCTATGGAGAAATGGTGGAATGAAATTGTGCAGGGGGAAAAAGGGAGAAATCTCAAGGAAACCTGCCCAAGCTCCGTTTCGTGCACCACGAAACCCACATGGAGTGAGCAAGACTCGATCTCGGGACCCCAGTAGTAAGAGGCGAGCGTCTAAACGAAATCACCATTAAGTTGATAAGTTAAAATAATAAAGTTACTACTTGAGATATCAGTCATCCTCAACAATAAAATATATTAAAATTGTGTAGACCTTTCAGAACTGCTTGTTCCATCTTCAGCTGCTGAAGATTGGTATTGTTTTATATGAACGTTTTTAAAAATATTATTATAAGTATTAATTAAATAAAAATAAAACTTACTTTAATTTGATTTTCATATTTATTAAGAAATAATTCAGCGACAGCTGTTTCGGAACACTGAATTATTTCTTAATAAATATGAAAATGAAATTGAACTAAGTTTTATTTTATTTAATTAATGTATATGTATTTCCATCAAGCAAGCACCAACTCAATTGATTATTATTATAAGTGCCTTTTATATCAGTCTTCCTCAGTTAAACTGGATTTATGTTTCAAAACTTCGTTATTTAATTAAAACCATGAAGGCCTTTCAGAACATTTTCCATCTTCTGCGTGTTATTCAGTACAGTGATAGATTTAATTATTATGTTGCACCAGATGGTGTAAATATCATTTGATTAAACCAATATTAAATTGTTGTGTATATTCTTTTCATTTTGGTAAAGTTGTAATAATTAAAAAGGACGTTGCAAATTAATTACAAAACGAAAACGAAAAAAAATGAATTTAACCTAATTAAGTGTTTTATAATTAATAAGTAATTAATTAGCTAACTGAAGCTAATTAATACTAATCAGTGACTTAATTAGAATACTTCAAGCTTTCAATTAGTCGCATTGTAATATTAGAATCAATTTATGCGTGACTATCGAAACTATTTTACTAAAATACTTCGATAGAAATGCCTAATAACATGCCGAAGATGGAACATGTTCTGAAAGGCCAGTATGGTTTTAACTAATTAACTCATTCGCCTCAAAAAACGAAGTAGACTCGCCGACAGTTAAATGACCTTCAGCTCAGAAGACGAGGTACACTCGCTTAACTCTGCTGTTATATATTTTGCAATATTTTGTACATCCCTTGGCAGGGAAATCTTTTGTTAACCTTTATGAAGAGCAGAGGAATGTGTTTTTGCCTTCACCCTTATTATGATCTCAAGTATCGTTATCTTTTGTTTGTTTTGAATGTCTGAAAATGGACAATATAATTTACGGTAATTTAAATCCGGTTTTCTGGTAAAATGCATTGAGCATTTAAACCTGAATCGAATGGGTTAACGAAGTTTTATAAACATAAATCCATTTTAATTGAGGAAGACTGATATAAAAAGGTACTTAATATTAATATTTAAGAAAAAATATTGCATAACTTTGATTGTGATTACAATAAATTTTAGAAATATTGATTATACGCGCCTACTGCGTAGAGGGTTGAAGTTTGTAGGTGCGTTCTCGTTTGGCACCTTGTCATTTCTCATTTCTGTAAAGTATCTGGCTGCCTTCTAAGACATTCATTTTATTGTTGTTACACTCTCTGTGTAATATTGAGAGTGTATTGTCAATTGTGTTGAATTGGTGACCTGCATTTATAACGTGCTTCACAAAATTTGACTTTTCCTCGTTAAATTTGAAGTCTTTGAAATGCTCGTTGAATCTTACATTAACAGTTCTGGTATTTTTTTTTCTGATATAAAATTTATCACAACTATTCCAATTTAGCAATATGGATTTTAAAAGTAGATGTGTAAGTAAAAACAAATATAAATTTATATCGTAATTATTTTTAGATAAATCGTGCTGATTACCCATCGTTTCCAGAATCTATTTATCCCCATCTTCTTGGCATCAATGAGCTGAAAGACAAAAAATAGTTAATAGTAATTTGTTAACATGTCTGAAGAAGGTACAGTGTACCGAAACAGCTGTCACTGAATTATATAATAAATATGAAAATCAAATAAAACTACGTTTTATTTTTATTTAATTAATAAATATGGATTTTCATCAAGTAAACACCAACTCAATTGATTATCAAAAAATAGTTATTGTGAGTTTCCATAAAAGATAGACATATGCTATCCCGAACTTTTTTATAGAATTTTTTGAGATATTAAATTCTGTGTATATTAATTTGGTGTATTTGTTATGGTTCAGGTAGCGTAAGCCATTTAAGCGTCCAAAAGCGACTTTTTTAGTGCACCGATGCCCCCCTTTTTTTAGCTCCTGCCCTCTAGTACCTAGGTAATATGTTATATACGTTAATTGTCCCAGAAAAAATCTCTAAATGATGGCAAAAAGTAATTCAAATCGATCAAGTAGTTTTCGAGTCTATGAAGAACTGACAGACTTATAGACATTGATTTTCATATATATATGCAGATATTCTTCCATTTGTATTGCCGCACTACAATCCCTCAAGTGTGTGTCACTTGTTTTAATGTATATTATTGAATTGAAATGAACACACAACAGATGAGAGGAATTTTGAAGAAGTGGCTGAATTCAAATACCATGGAACAATAATTACAAACAAGAATGATATGTTGAAAGAAATTAAACATAGCTTCAATTCTGGAAATGCATGCTATTATGCTTTAAAGAGACTCTTGTCGCCTCATCTTCTCTAAAAACTTTAAACTGAAAATATACAAAACTGTTATTCACCCATTTTTATATTGTCGATGTGAAACATGGGCTCCTATTCTAAGGGAGGAGAAAGAATTACGAGTGTTTGATAATAAATTTCTTAGGAGAATTTTTGAACCACAGAGACATGAACAAACAGGCGAGAAATACTACGTAAGAGTGGGCTACATGATCTTCATAGGAAACCAGATATAATAAGAACAGTTAAGTCTTGTAGACTGCGATGAGCAGGAGATGTGGGAAGAATGAGGTATAAAAGAGGGGCTTTGAAACCTGAAGGAAAGCACCCAGCAAGCAGGCCAAGAATGAATTTGGAGACTAATATTAACCATATGAATAATTTTACATATCTAGGTAGCAATATCTCATATGATGAAGAAAAGGATGTAAATGCAAAAATATCTAAATTTTTAAGAATTTTAGGTTTAATAAATTCTATCTTCAAGCAACAGTTAATCCAAAAACATTCAAGGGTGTATAAAACACTGGCTCTTCCAACTCTTTTGTATGGTAGCGAAGTATGGACATTTAAACAGAAGTAGGTATATATACAGATACTTAGATCTGCTGAAATGAGATACCTTCGGAGGACTGCAGGATACACACTACTAGATCATAAAAAACAATAAAGACATCTTAGAAGAACTACACATGGAATCTTTAGAAAACAAAATTTCTGATTATAAGTCAAGCTGGATGCAACATGTTCATCGAATGGAAGATCACAGGATACCCAAACAAATCTTAAGATATTGACCTGCAGGAAGAAGAAGACCAAGACGTCAACTCAAAATACTTCTGGATGGTGTTTCTCTTGAGGCCGAAACAGGTCAACAAATGGCCTACATTCGTGAATGTACAATGATGATGATGATGATATTAACCATGATTAGCTGAGAGTAGGGATTATGGAGAGCTTAGTCCACACAGCATGAAGCATACGTGTTGGATAGTGGCAGGGAGTTAGGTTTTTGTTTGCATAGAGTTTTGATTCGATCAGTCGTTTGAAGGTATCATGCATAGGAATACAATAAAGGGGTTGAAATGTCTGAGAACGTTAATACGATGGACAGTGGACACTGCGATATTCCTGTCTCACTGTCCTCAGGGGCGAGTGTACATGTTCAAGAGAATGGATGCTACTGACAGCTGGTGTGGGGGGTAGAGCAGACAGCCTAGGGGGTGCAGAACGCTTCTCTGATCTTGTGTGGACATAGTAACCAGTGATTGGCAGGTTCGGAATGGGATTTCAGTTGACCCTCCCTCCCCCCTCTTCATTCTGGCATTTTTATCTTCAACTTCCGTGTGTTGGACGGGACACGTCTAATTTTCTTGTGTTTAACCCAAAATCAATCCCAGATCCCAGCTTCTCATCTGCTGATGTCCGTACGCTTATTTCACAAGTAATATGACGTGGTTAATAGAAACATTCAGTTTTTTATTTTTTCAATCAGACTCGTAGTGCGACCTGTATTTAGCTATCACGGTATTATTAATATATATATATATATATATATATATATATATATATATATATAAATTACACATGGAATCTTTAGAAAACAAAATTTCTGATTATAAGTCAAGATGGATACAACATGTTCATCGAATGGAAGATCACAGAATACCCAAACTAATGTTAAGATATCAACCTGCAGGAAGAAGAAGACCAGGACGTCCACTCAAAAGACTTCTGGATGGTGTTTCTCTTGAGGCCGAAACAGGTCAACAAATGGCCTAAATTCGTGAATGTACTATGATGATGATTATATATATATATATATATATATATATATATATATATATATATAGAGGGTGCTCTAAAATTCCCCTTACAAACTTCTAGGACTTTTAGAGGGGACTGAGTTGATAATATTCAGAATTATTGGAAACCATGTCAGAAAACTCACCGTTTACGTGCTACTGCCGTTTCTAAACATGTTTTTAATGCGACCACTTTTACAAGTAATTTATTATGAGGCGTGACACAGTACATCACTTGTTTTACAATTCAACTCATTAATAACCAAAGGAACAAAATGGAAACTGAATCAAGACTTGCATTAATAATTTCGTATACACCTTCCACATTCAGTTTTTGCAGTTTTTAAAATTTCGAAAATTTTTGAAATTTTTTGAAAAAAAAAAAACACTAAGCCTTGGAATACTTGTTAGGGAAATTTTCGATTTAAATGGATCGCAAAACTATTACTTGTTGAGAAACGTGACGTACGTTCAGGCAATGCTTGTTTTCAAACGGCTGTAGCACGGAAACGGTAACTTTCCGGAAATTATTTCCAATTTTAAATATTATCAACTCAGTCCCCTCTACAAGTCCTAGAAGTTTGTAAGGGGAATTTTACAGTATCTTATATATATATATATATATATATATATATAATTATCTAGTTAGTGCCTAGTTTTTTGTTTGTTAGCCATCCAATTAATAAGTTATCTGTTGTTTATCCGTGGAATGTGTAAAGAAATTCACTAACTTTCCCATTTCTTTCTCGCTTGAAACTGAAGAGAGCGAAATGAGTAATGTCAGGTGATCTGTTCTCCCTCCTGCACTTCCTTCCGCGGCCGCATTGTCCCGTTCATTTTTTTCCGCCTCCTGCGTAAACGGCTTATTTCCAACAGCTTCTCTACAGATTCTACGGACAACTATAGTTAATTATATAGTTATTTAGTTACTTATTTGTCTAGTTAATAAGTTATCCAGTTATTTAGTTAACTAGTTATGTAGTTAGTTATCTAGTTAGTTACCTATTTATTTAGTTATCTATCTAGTTATTTACTTAGCTAGTTATCTACTTGATAAGTTATCTAGTTAGATATATAGTTAAGCATTTAGTTAATAAGATATATAGTTATCTAGTTAGCTAGTTATCGAGTTATCTAATTAGTTATATACTTACATAGTTAGTTAGTTAGAAATATAGTGAATAAGTTATACAATTTTTTAGTTAGCTGTCTAGTTAGTTATCTAGTTATTTAGTTAGTTAGACATCGTGTTAATACGTTATATAGTTATGGAATGCAGGCTTTCACGGCCGGTAATCATAATATTAAAAGATTCCGGGCTATATGGCCGTGGTCTATAACTGGTATTTCTTCCAGACGTTTCTCCCTCGACTGCGGAGGGCATCTTCAGTGGCGAGTGCTTCTAGGTAACTTTACCTTGTCGCAGACTCGACTGTGATATTTGTTATATAGTTAGTTATATAGTTATTTACTTAGTTATATAGTTATTTACTAGCTATCTAGTTGATAAGTTGTCTAGTTAGTTATATAGTTATTTATTTAGACATTTAGATAATAAGTTTTGTAGTTATCTAGTTAGGCCTATTTAGTTACCTAGTTATCGAGTTATCTAATTAGTTATATAGTTACATAGTTAGACATACAGTTAATAAGTTATATAATTATTTAGTTAGCTGTCTAGTTAGTAATCTATTTATTTAGTTAGCTAGTTACCTATTTAATAAGTTATCTACTTAGTTGTCTAGTTAATAAATTATCTAGTTAGTTATCTGGTTATCTAGTTAATAAGTTATGTAGTTACTTATTGGTTGTTTAGTTAGTTATCTAGTTAATAAATGATCGATATAATTATCTAGTTATTTAGTTAAATATCTAGTTAATAAGTTGAATAGTTATCTAGTTAATAAGTTATGTAGTTAGTTATTTGTTGTTTAATTAATTATCTAGTTAATTAATTATCTAGTTAATAAATTATCGATATAGTTATCTAGTTATTTAGTTAAATATCTAGTTAATAAGTTGTATAGTTATCTAGTTAATAAGTTATGTAGTTAGGTATTTGTTTTTTAGTTAGTTATCTAGTTATTTAGTTAACTACTTATCTAGTTAATAAATTATCGATATAGTTCCCTAGTTATTTAGTTAGATATCTAGTTAATAAGTAATCTAGTTAGTTGTCTTATTAATAAATCATCTAGTTATCTAGTTATTTAGTTAGATATATATCTTGTTAGTGAGTTATCTAATTAGTTACCAACTTATATAGTTAGATATGTATCTAGTTAAAAAGTTATCTAATTAGTTACCAACTTATATAGTTAGATATGTATCTAGTTAAAAAGTTATCTAATTAGTTACCTACTTACCTAGTTAATAAGTTATCTAGTTAGTTACCTAGTTATTTAGTTAGGCATCTAGTTAATAAGTTGTCAAGTCAGTTATACAGTTAATCAGTTTCTGGCTAGAAGAAAAAAACTATAATAACAGTGGTCTCAACGAGTTTGATTAATGTTAAATAAATAAAAAGATTTTATGAAGATGTATTTTCTTTGTTCTTTTGAAGAACTGTTCAAAGTGAGAAGGATTATTCCCCAGGAGACCAGAAGACTTACAAAAGTTAGTTGTTAGAGTTTGTATTATTTTATAATTTTATTACGATTGGTTAACTCGATAATCCCCGAGTGACGTCATTGATTTTAATTACATAAACTCGTTTCATTATCCACTTCTTCTCATTTTCTTTCAGATTATCTCATCTTTTAAGTTGCTGGCTTCTTTTGTCTTGATGACGCCACAGGCTGGGTGATTTATCACAGGGAAACTTTTCTTGACAAGGATGTGCACTTTCCGCTGTCTCCCCGACTGCAATCAATTGTCATTTAAATTGTTAATGCTTCTAAAGATCTCGTACAGGTTCCACTTGACACAACATGGCGCCCTCACGTAAAATATCCTTCAAAAACAATGTAAATATGTATTTATTAACAAACTAACTTATATCTAACTAGTCCGCTGTGCTGGGTCAGTTGATAGCATGCCTGAATCCTGATTAGTGGGCCGGGGTTCGATTCTTGGCGGGGTTGATTTTTTTATTTACGAATATTTCACACTACAGTGGTTCTCCTTCAACTCAAAGTGATTTGTCGCCAGAGATTCCTGTATAAAACATCTTCTTCTCTCAAAACTTTAGCTTCTATATCTCCCTTCACTCGATATATCCAACGTTCTCTAGGTCTGCCTCTTCTTCCATTAGCTTTCCAATCAAGGATCTTTGATATTCTAACTTCTTCCATTCTTATTAGGTGTCCATACCATTTCAAACTTTTTTTCTTCTTCTTTGGTATTCTATCTTCTTCCATTTTTATTAGGTGTTCATGCCATATCAAACGATTTTCTTCTATTTTTTCTAATGTTTTTTTTTAACTTGCATAATTTCCCTTATTGTGTTATTCCTGACTTTATCCCGTCATGAAATTCTTGTCGATCGCCTCCAAAAATCCATTAATACTGCTAACAGCTTGTTGATTTGTTGACTATTTACGGTCCAGGTTTCGGACCCATGTAATAAAGTACTTTGTAACAGGGCTTTATAGTATTTTACGATACAAGTGAGGTAAGCACTTGTTACTGATCGAGAAAAAAGTTTGAAAAAACGAGGCGCTTGCGCCGAGTTTTTTCATTTTTGAGATCTGTTACGTGCTTACCTCATGTGTATTGTATACCTATTTTCTGGTCGATGTGACTAATTTTTATTAAATATAGTAATAAATGAATTAAAATATTGGTTGGATGTAAATGATTTCTATGAGAAAGAAACATTTGGTGATCGTTGCTATGTAGCTTTTCATTTGTTTTATTATAAGCAAGGCTTGTTGGATGTGGAGACATTTTTATATGTAGTACCATAATAAGAACAGTTAAGTCTCATAGACTGCAATGGGCAGGACATGTTGCGCGTATGGGGAATGAAAGATGTGCATGGAAACTTCTTGTAGGAAAGCTAGAAGGAAAACGCCCAGTTAGTAGACCAAGAATGAGGTGGGAGAACAACATTAACTATGATTTGAGGGAAGTAGATTATACAGGGAATGATTGGAAAGCATTAGCTCAGGATAGGGATGTATGGAGAGCTTATGTCCGCGCGGCCATGAACCTACGGGTTCGATAGTGCCAGTGAGTAAGTAAGTAAGTACCGTGATTAGAATGTTTGATATATATTATGGAAGGAGTCATGGTAGATGATAGAGACATTGAAAAAGCCTGGAGAGTGGGATGTTCTGCATTAATTCCGGAAAAGTTTACGAGTTAGTGTACAAAACATTCAAGAAATGTTTTATTTTACTTACCGAACGTGTGCTTTTTGAGTCCATATCAGCATTGCGATTTCTTTTGTTTGCATAGCAACCAGGTTAAACGTGGGAACGTTGACTTACTTCCATAACAACAATATTGGTAAGTATAAGAAATTAGTCACAGCGACCAAAAAAATATAGTATTCTTCGTTCTATATACTATATTCTTATTCCAAAGCACTGAGTTCAACATACCAATGCCATTTCTTCTATCATTTATTCTTCTTTCAATTTATGTATCTAATCCTCATTCTTATCTGAAATAAATCCTAAATATTTAAAATTTGTAACATAACGTATTCTTCCTGAATTATGTTTTAACTCATCTGTCATATCCAGTGAAATATATTCTGTTTTATTATATATAATTTATCTGTAATCCTTATTTTTTTATATTCTGACTATAATATCCTTAACATGAGCATCTGGATCCTGAGCAATCACCATCCGACCATCTGCGAATAGTACCCTATTTTAAGGACTGTAAGATGCTGCGCACTATAATACGCACCTTAATTAAGCAATTTAAAAAACAAGTAACATTTTTACCATTTATATTTTTAGATTGGAAAGCCAGACTAAAAAAAATTTTAGTTTATAAAATCCCTGAAGATCGTCATTTGAACTTCATTCTTCTTCTTCTTCTAGTCTGGTTAATTTAATGAATTGGCTAATTTCCACATCTTTGCATTTCCTTTATCTATACGAATTATAACAATCAATAATCTGTTGCGTTAATTAAGGTGGTTGTGGTGCAAAGTTGTAAACAGCAAGGTGGCATAGCTCGGGTCTTAAAAAGAGGTAGAAAAAAACATCCCTCGGTGGTACAACGTAAATCACTGGAACAAGAGCAGGAGAGAGAGAGATTTAGTATCACAAGATGTTCCGGTCGGTCGGCTGGAAAATGGTCCAGTCTGTCCCCCCGGAGGGGCTGCAGTTAGGCACTTTATTTATTTTTTATGATTATTATTTATGTGAGCGCCGCGGTCTGTAGCAAGTGAAACATTATCTTGCGGTCAGCAGCCACATTCATTATCTGCGGATTTCTGCTGCCTTGCACTTTTGTGTACAGTACGCGCCACATTTCAGCCACTCAGGTTGATTTCGTGAAAATAATGTGTTTTTTCTTTTAACAGTCGTCATCCTATTTACAGGTCAATTATAAATGATGAAGACTGTACCTCGTGCTCATAATACGTGCATTCGATTTGTATTCAATCTCCGTTGTTATGACCACGTGACTCCTTCATTTCAGGCGTTATCATGGCTACGTCTAAATTACAAAAGAACTTTATATTCACATGCTTTACTATTCCAAATTCTGCACGTATTTACAAGTTATTTATTAACGCGTTTTCAAAATTTATCGGCTCATCACAATTTAGGAACAAGATCACAAGACTCTTCTCTACTTTTGATATCACAGCACAGGACATGTCTATACTCCGAATTTTGCACCATATTTATGACTAGAGCATGGAACTCACTTCCCAGTCATGTCAGGGACTGTCAATCACTATAATTATTTAAATTCAAATTGAATGGTGTCCACCGCTGTGGTCTCGAGGTAGCGTGCTGCCTTGTCACGCAGCGGGCCCGGGTTCGATCCCCGGTCGGGGCAGTTTTTCTGGGTGAGGTTTTTATCGGGGTTTTTCCTCACCTGTAAGACAAATGTCAAGAAAACTTTAAGGCCCAAACGGTCCTCGAAATCATATGGCCATCATCACCATCATCATCCTTATCATCATCATCATCCTTCACCGGTGTGGAAAGCAACGGGAAGCTACCACACCTACAATTCCCTAGTAAAGCTGCAAGTATAGCATGAAAATGCTATGATTGCAGTGAAGGACCTGCTCTCGGGCAGAATTACTATGGATGGACCAACTATATTCAGCAAGAAGAGAACACTTCACACAAACACAAGGCATGTACTAATATCATTAAATGGCAGGTAGCGATGGTTCCTAGCTAGCATCGTTGCAGTTGGTAACACTTACTTTCTGAGTTAGACTAGGGTCTGATATTAAGGAAGGTTCTCATAATTGGTTACTTTATTCTATGTATTTATAAATTTTGATAATAATCATTTTTGGTGTTTATCAGATAGGATCGGTGAAGGTATGTAACATTTTTTGAAACTATTTTCATGAGAACGACCTCATTAGTTTCATTCTTTCGAACTTTGCTAAAAGTGGAACTGAATTACACGAAGCCAATAAAAATCCAAATCACCAATTTAAAAAAAGTTAAAAGAGTCAACACGTTTCAGTAGCGATGCTACCATTATCAAGTCTTTATATTGACTAATTAACTCATGCCCCAAATAGGAGTCAATGACCAATCACATTTTAATGATTTTTTATTTACAACCAATCCCGGTCGTTTTTCACCTCGATTTTATCAATTTAATTTTATCACTGTAAAATCAAGCTCCTCTTTTTTAACATTCTGAATAGGTTATAGCATTATTTTGCAGTGAGTATATGTGGCTACCAGATTGTATAATAGTGCACGAATGTAACCAGATTGTGGTTACGTGAGATAATATAAAAATGTTGTAGCAATTGATTATAAATTAATCCCACTACAGGCCTCAGGAGGCCCTTGGGGTAGTAGGAGGTTAAGACTCCCACTTTTTTCTGGACAATCGGCACTTGACCGCCTTTACCCCCAGAACAAGTTCGGCACTCATTTCCGTTAGAGGCTGAGTTGACCCAAGGATTATAGTGCCCCAGAAGGTTTGGGTCAGTTTAAAAATCCTGACCCCACCAGGACTTTAACCCTCGACCTTCCGGCTTGTAGTGCAGGGCCTAACCACTACGCTACAAAAAAAGCCACTCTTTTCACTTTTTAAACTATTTTTTTCCCAGGTAATAACGTAGCAGAAAAATATAATTGACATATTTACATCTTAGGACGTCAGAAATGAATTAATATACAGTTTGATGTGTTTCCTTTTTTCTCCACTACGGTGCATTCATACAATGTTGCGATCCTTTGGCAATAAATAATAAGATCTGGCTGCCGTGAAAAAGAAGTGAAACATAAAGATTCTCATTTGTTTTCAAATATCGCCGTTTATAGTAAATATATAATTATTTTAAAATAACTATATTTAAATAATGATTTGTGAGTAAACAGCTTAATTGTATTCGTTAAATAATCCTAACAAATGCCACTCTTCATTTCCAAATTCTCATAAGTAATCCCACGAGTGATTTCCAATTTATCTAGAGAATTTGGAAATCAAGAGTGGCATTTGTTAGGACTATTTAACGAATAAAATTAAGCTGTTTACTCACAATTCATTATTTAACTATAGTTATTTTAAAATATTTATATATTTAATGTAAACGGCGATGTTTGAAAACAAATGAGAAACGATAGGTACGCTTCTACTGCTTCTTTTGTTTATCACTGCAACCAGATCATACTCTTTATTGCCAAAGGAACGCAATATTGTAAGAATGCTCTCTAGTGGAGAAAAAATGAAACACATCAAACTGTATATTAATTAATTTCTGATGTCGTATGATGTAAATATGACAATTATATTTTTCTGGATTGTTACCTGGAAAAAAATACATTTAAGAAAGTGCAAACAGTGGTTTCTTTTTTTGGTGGTATAATCAATTGCTACAAATGTTTTTATATTAACTCCCGCATGCGGCATGTTGACATTCATGCACTATATATACAATCTGGTAGCCGTATTTCTCGTGGGCTCAGTCACTGCAAAATAATGGTCAGACCTGTTCAGAATATTAAAAAGGAGGAGCTTTCTTTAATATGGTAATTATAACACTGATAAATATTTCGTGAAACACGACTCTGATTGGTTGTAAAACAGAAATCAATGAAACGTGATTGGTCATTGAGTCCCATTTGGGGCATGAGTTAAATAGTCTAGATAAATTCACTTGCCACTTCGTGACATTGTGAATTTATCGATAATTTGGAAATCACTCGTGGCGTCACTTATGACAATATTTGGATTTTTATTGAATTTGTGAAATAAAAATTTATTGTCAAGAAGATCCTATTTATTAAATACAATAGAACTGAATTATTAAGGGAACTCATTAAAGCACTCCGGCGACTAAAGAGTAGGCCTACCATACACCAGGCTATATTTTATGGGAAGCTGGAAGACAAAAGCAGAAAGCTGGAAAAGTAGCAGTCTATGTAACATCAATAGGGAGACATACCGACGAAGATCGCAAATCACGTTAAGAAGAGACATCTGTGGACGTATTTTACTCAAAGAGCGTGCAGTTTTGAGGGGCGTCAGAAGTTTATAGCGCGGGGGTGCGCAATGAGACCATAGGGAGTACATAGGTGTGGCAGAGGGATTTCTTCAGGAGTAAGGGCATTTCTTGATACTTCTCACTCAAGCCCTGAATAAACATAGGTTGTTTCCTCTCCCTTCATCGTTTGTAAAAACACTGACTTCAAGTAACCTGATGAAAACCTTTTTTTATTCAATGCCCGAGGTTGTCATTTTCATTCTGGTGTTCTCTCCTGGTATTGGCGTAATTGTAACCCACTTCTGAGGTTGGGGCGGCTGGAAGGCGGGGTTACGGCTATCTTGATGACATGATGGGTGATGATGATAGTGGTGCGCGAGAAGAGTCCTTAATCCTAAGCTTCCATCCATAGTAATTCTGCCCGAGGGCAGGTCTTTCACTGCAATTATAGCATTTCCATGCTGTGCTTTGCAGCTTTATTAGGGAATTATAGGTGTGGTAGCTTCCCGTTGCTTTTCGCTTAATCTAAGAATAATATGAATTATGATTATTTTAGAAGAAGCCTCCAAAAAACAAGACAGGATAAAATAAGAAATGAATTCCTTTGGAGAGAAATGAATGTCACCACATCTGTTGTTATGAGGATTGAAAATCAAACTCTTAAATGGTATGGCCATGTACAAAGAATGGAAAATGAAAGATGGCCAAAAAATATGTACCAATGGTCACCCCCTGGAAGAAATAAACGTGGCAGACCAAGATGGAAATGGAAAACCTACGTCAGAACCATAATGGGTGATAGGAATTTGGAAGAGGGAGATTGGAATGATAGAGATAAATGGAAACTGAAGACGGCAAATCTATAAGTGGGGGAAAGTCGAGGAAGAAGAAGATGATTATGATGGCTAGATGTTCGGGGACCGTTTGGGCCTTAAATTTTCCAGACATTTGTCTTACAAGTGAGAAAAAATCCCGAAAAAAACCTCACCCAGAAACTTGTCCCGCCCGCTGCGTGAGAAGGCAGCACAGCGTAGCGGTGGAAAATATTAAAATAAATACCTGGCAGGTGCCGTCGTCCTCAACTAGGTTAATTAAGAAATAATACTTTAGGCCTTTCGGAAATCAGTTTACATCATCAGCAGAAGGGTGTGTGCTACTAATTGTTTTGCGAAGTTTTTGCTATCTGCGGCCTTCCAGCACTAAAATACAGCGCCAAATGTCTCATTTAAACGCGGGGAAGTTATACAACTCCTGAGTTGGTAGATTGAATAACTCTACAAGCTGTCGTCCGCGCCGCGTCCCGCCTTACTACACTCCGTTTTACTCCTGCAGGGAGTCCATCGGTTCCGTACAGTGGGTTTTTCCATTGCTGGATTCTGGCTTCGATCAGTGCCATGCAGTTAAAAACGACAGATAAGTTATTGGACATGGTCTTGGTACATCACAACGCTTCTCTGAAAGAAATTTCAAGGTAGGTTTCGGCATGCAATGGTGACAGCTCCCTTTGAGGTACTCGTAATATTTTCTCCTGACTTAAAGTAATGGTTTAAATTTCACATCCATATAGGCCTAATATAACTGGGAGAATAACAGTTCTTATATTTTTATTCATTTTTTAAGAGAAGTTGGTACAAGAGTCCCTGTAATATATTGCTAAAATAATTTGTGCGTTTTCAGATTTTTTTGAATTGCCGTAACTGTTAATTAATACGTTTTTACTAACAAGCTTTGGTAAGATTTGAGATTTCTATTATAGTCTCTGTATAAAACTATTATTCTACCAGTTATATTATAGGCCTATGGATGCGAAACATGGACTCTTACTTATGGGAGGAAAGGTGATTATGAGTATGATATGTGAGAATATAGTTCTTAGGAAAAATTTTGGACCAAAGAGAGATGAACAGACAGGTGTAAGGAGAAGACTACTTAACATAGTTTACTGGTCTTTATAGGAAACCATATTTAATAAGAACAGTTAAGTCTCGTAGACTGCAATGGGCAGGACATGTGGCACGAACGGAAATGAAAAACTTGCGTGGAAGTTTCTTGTAGGAAAACCAGAAGGAAACGCCCAATTGGTAGACAAAGAATGAGGTGGGAGAATAATATTAACTATGATTGGAGGGAAGTAGATTTTACAGGAAATGATTGGAAAACATTAGCACAGGATAGGGATGTAAGGAGTGCTTATGTTCGCGCGGCTATGAACCTACGGGTTCGATAGAGCCAGTGAGTTAGTTACAGTCTCTTCCAAAGGACATGTCACTTGAGGTTTCCTTCCTAAAAAATCCATTGACTTCGACTGAGATTGAAGCCGTGACCCTGGGGACCAGAGGCAAGAAATTTAACTCTTACATCACTAAGGCATTATCATCATTCCAAACTATCGTTTAAAAACGCGTTAAAGTCCCGCGTCGTAGCCGAGCGGTTTAAGGCGTCATGCCTTGGCTCTGAGCTATGCGACGTGCGCTGATTCGAGTCCCCAAAGCGGAGGGATATTTTCCCAGATCGAAAATTAGTTAGTTAAATAACAACAACAACAGCGGCGGCGGCGACGATGATGATGATATGCCAAAAATATAATTTTAAAATATCAAGAGAAAAAAAACAAAATAGTGGCATTTTGGGGAGATGAACATATAAGATAAAAAATCGTAAGAGATAACAAACCTCTGGAACAAGTAACGCATTTTAATTATTTCAATTGTAATTTTACTACAAACACAACAACTGAAAAAGTCATAAATATGAAACTGTCACAATTTCAAATGATATGCGGAACTATACAATACATTAAAGAACAAAACAAGAAGAGATACTAGATTGAAGTTTTATAAAACATTGGCAGTTCCTGCATTACTTTATGGGAGTGAAACTTGGGTAGTGACCAAAATATTACAAAGTAAAACACAAAGCGTAGAAATGAACTTCCTTAGAAGAACGAAAGGCTGCACAAGATTGGATCGGATTAAGAATGAAGATATAAGAACAGAGTTAAATATAGGCCTATATCCACTGAATGATAAAATCAAAGAATATAGAGATAGTGTGCAGTTCTGGCTTCTTTAGCCGCATTTGAGGGGTCTATAATGTATGGTGCGGTAAGAGGGTGAGTTGCAGGTACTGCCAGCAACTACACTCAGTTTTGAAAACATAATAGTTACTACACGTTGCATTTTTTTACCTACTATTTCTGTGATAGTGAATAGTTTTGATGCCTAATAATAAGTTTGAAGTGTTTATTATACAATGGCGTTGTTTTTTTAACAATTTATTTTATTATGATTATTATCATTATTATTAATAAGATTTTAACTTTTTTTTTTGCATTGCTACTAGTTCCCTCCCCCACTCGGCAATGTTCCCTCCTGCCACGTACCTTTGGTTTAACCATACGGCTACAGTTACAGAACTGGACTATAGACATGTAGAAAGAATGAATGTAACAAGATTACCAAAAACAGCATTTAACTACAAGCCAAGAGGCTCAAGGAATATAGGAAGACCAGTGAAAGTATGGACTGAACAACAGTGAGGCGGAACAGGCAATTTGCCTAGTCCGTGAAGTGAATATCCGGCCATAGTAATTCTCCCCGAAGGCAGGCCCTTCACTGCAATCATAGCATTTTCATGCTATGCTTGCAGCTTTACTAGGGAATTGTGTAGGTGTGGTAGCATCCCGTTGCTTTCCACACCGGTGAATGATGAAGATAATGATAAGGATGATAATGATGGCCATATTTTTTCGGGACCGTTTGGGCCTTAAAGTTTTCCTGACATTTGTCTTACAGGTGAGGAAAAACCCCGATAAAAACCTCACCCAGAAAAACTGCCCCGATCGGGGTTCGAACCCGGGCCCGCTGCGTGACAAGGAGCACGCTACCTCGAGACCACAGCGGTGGACTTGAAGTGAATAATAATAATAATGATAATAATAATAATAATAATAATAATAATAATAATAATAAACACCAACTCAATTGATTATATAATAATAATAATAGATTGTGTGAACAATTTTAATAATTCTAGCTTTCATGAAACCGGAACAAGCCAACAGGCTTAATCCCTGGATGATGATGATGATGATGATGATGATGATAATAATAATAATAATAATAATAATAATAATAATAATAATGGTTTACATTACCTGATGGAGTTAAGACCGTAAGGACGTCTCTTGCAGTTCATCAGGATAAATTATACATATATTAAGAATGTGGGCAGTAGGTGATGGACAGCCCTATTAAAAGTTACATATTTTCTAAATAGAAAGTCCGTGGGTGTTTCGTGAATGATAATGTTAGTCACCCTGTGTTGCGAGCTGTCATTTTATAACATCTCCATTCATAGTTGGCTGCGGGCGGATTGTAACCGGTGATTAGGACTGGTTCCTCTCCGTGAGGTCCGTACCGCACCTGGTGGCTTCAGGTCCGACCTTCTACGGTCTTCGTCTAGCCTCGCGCAGGGGAAACACATTCCATTGTATTCATTGTCACTTATATCTCTGTATTATCCTCTTCGATTATAGAACTACAATAGGTCGTAACAATATGCGATTTTTTTTCATTAATATTTGTAGAGGTTGAAGTTTCCAACAAGTGTTGCACATTTTGAAATACCTTACACATATCCTAATCTCATTTTACTGTAATATATATTGAAGTATATCATAATATATATTGAAGTATATCATAATATATATATATTTTATAATATGAACATTCATTATAATGTATGACTGTCCTAAATTAACACAATTATTGACCTAATTGATCTTTTTGTTAAAATATGCTGAAGAATGATTTTAAAGAATTCTGTCATGAATATTTAAATAGGTATTACCTTTGTAGTTATTTGGAAAGTCATGCAGTATAAGGATTGTTTACACAATAGGTAGTCTTACCTAATGATGACTTAGCTTTTAAAAGGTCATAGGTTAAGCGCATTCAATATGCTTTTCAGAAAAGGGAGAATCTGGTTACATGTACAATACAACCAAATTGATTCTCACGTATACATTGTAACTACGTCATTACTCAACTGGTATATATGTATGAAACTTATGATTGTAAGTTAGACAGTTTTTTTTTTCATCGGTGTTACCGATACCCTGTCTCACGTTTTTTTTGTATTAAAGTCTGTTTGTTTCTCACTACTGCTCCGCTGTGTCTTCTTATAGTTAGGTTTAATCCTATCTACTAACCACATTTCCGAAGAATTCCTGGGGTTGATTCCTAATCTATAAATTTACAGATATCTACTAGAACTTCAAGACGATCTTCACCTCCTGACACAACTCTTACTTATTTTGATTATTATTTATACTTAAAAATAATCCTTATAATTATAGAAGGAATCGACCACCCAGATATTACATGGTGGCAGCGCATCGGGATTGGAAAACCAGCGAGCAGTGAGACATCCGAAGGTGCGAACGAGCTGGAGAGACTCTTCAATTAGTCCCAGATAATTCAGAGCCTATCTCGAGGGATCAACGCTCCAGAGTAATCCACAGGCGCCGTGGTACCCGTAAACGCACCAGAGGAAAGCAGACAGTGGTCCTGAGGCCAACACCAGCAGCCACCGACGCGCTCGAGGGACGTCCTTGGTGTTCAGCCGTTGGCAGCCTGCACCGCGAGAGGAGTCGCACACCCTGAGGGGAGCTGAAAGGCCATCACTACGACTCTGAACTGTGCATCTCAGACCACCCTACATCTTTCTTTAGGTGAGTCCAATTCCATTATGGCTAGCGAGGGCGATATTGATATTAGCGAGGAAAGCTATATCCCTGTAGTTCAAGCAGTTAAGTTGATACCCCGAACATTCGATGGAAACCCCAAACATTTAAGAGAATTTATAGAAGGAGTAGAAGCTGCGGTTCAGGTAGTCCATCCAACCAAACAACCCTTATTGTTAAGATTTATAGAATCCAAAATTTCAGGAGACGCTAAAGATAGACTTTTAGCTAGGACAGAGAGAGAAACTTGGATTCAAGTTAAAGCAATATTGGAGGAGAACTTTTCTGTAAGGAGAACGCTAGAATATTATGCAGGAATACTCTTTAATTCAAAACAAAGTACAAATGAAACAGTTGCACAGTGGGGTTCAAGATTAGATGGAATAGCCATGGATTTAAGAGAGAGAGAAGTCAGAAATAGATTGGAGAGGTTAGAAAGACGCGATAATTCGAGATATGTAGAAGGAGGCCTACAGCTGATAGGAGAATTTTTAAAAGGTACTTTCGTAGCAGGGTTAAAGGACGATAAGATTAAGTATATAGTAAAGGCTAAGGGTGAAGAAGAATCATTAGCGCAAACTAATCGAAACCGCATTACAGGAAGAAAGCGAGGTAAAAGTCCACGAGATTTAGGGGTAATCAAAATGGACAAGGACATCCAATCACAGGGGGCAGTAAAAAGGGAATTTAGAAGACCGTACGGATCAGAGATAAAGAGAGAGGTTAACCTGGCCACAAAAGAAATAAGGTGTTATAATTGTAATGAGATAGGGCACATTAGTAGAGAATGTGGTAAGAGACCGCAACCCCGTAGGCATGGAGGACGGGGACAGAGCAGCTCTGGGAGGCCGCCAGGAAACGAGAATTCGGGTTACCTGAGCAGTCGCAGGTAATCCTCCCGTCTGACTGCGCGCAGGACTCATGGAGTGCCTGAGGGATCATACTAGGGTAAATATGGAAGGGGAATTACCTGAACTAGTTGATCAGAAGTTTAAGGATAGGATAGATAAAGCCGCTAAAATAGTTAGTGACGCAAACGAATCCCCAGATGACAGTGTTTGTTGGGCAGTGTCGCAAGGCGAACTGCATAAGTTGACTAGAACGCCGATAAATGGGTTCTGTGACTGTGGGCCTAGCGTGGTTTGGGAACGCCAAGAGACTGTAGGCTCGAAACAGTGGAATAATAGAGAGAAACGCCAAGAGACTGTAGGCTCGAAACAGTGGAATAATAGAGAGAAACGCCAAGAGACTGTAGGCTCGAAACAGTGGAATAATAGAGAGAAACGCCAAGAGATTGTAGGCTCGAAACAGTGGAATAATAGAGGGAAACGCTACGAGTCGTCCACAAGGGATAGAACTTGGGATAGTGGATTTAAGGAAAAATCCAAGGACAGGGGACCAAACCTACCTCAATGGAGACAGCGTGTTGTGAGATCGAAGTAGGGACTCTTAATGCTATTAATCAGTGGACGCCTCTGGTTATGAACCGAGACCCTGGGAGATGTATATCCTAAGTGAACAATTAAAAATGGCCTAGGTTTTAGTATTGATAGATACTGGTGCACAAATATCATTAGTTAAAGAAACATCACTAAAGAAGAAACGTTAAAAAGGATAACTGTAATATGAAAAATACAAGGTATTAGTGGAAACTCTATAAAAGTAAATGGGATAAACTCAATTAGTATTGAATAATTGTGAAAATCATACAGTTGTTAATTGTCATATAGTAGATAAATTACCCAGAGATTTAGATATAATTTTAGGCCAAGACTGGCTCATGGAACAAGTTTATATGTTAAATAAAAAGATGATTATTCCTCCGTATAGTGAAAATTTAATGGAATTTCCTACGAACGAAAGAGGGAACAGATTCATAGAACGGCAATTTTACAGCCAGGGCTAATTTGCGCTAACGGGATAACAAAATGTGATAAGACATTCACATGCCTAGTAATTAATTTAAACAGCTGACGCACAAGATAATAAAGAAAATTACCAGAACTAGTTAAAACCGCCCACTCAAATAAGTAAGGAACAGGAAGTATCAGTTGAAAATTTCGTACCTCAAAGATTAGATTTATTAAATAAAATCTGAGACTTGAACACGTGAAAGAAGGAGCCCATAGTATACGAAACATTGTGCACAGAATACGCGGACATATTTAAGCTTCCGGGAGATAGACTAACAAGCACACCAGCTGCTACAACATTCCATACCCACACCTTTCAATTCCTAAAGGAAGAGCTATAACTTTGAAGAATTATAGGTTAGCAGAGGCTCATCAAGAGGAGATTTGACAAACAAGTTACACAAATGTTAGAAGACGGTATTATCGCACATAGTAAGAGCGAATGGAATTTTTCCACTAATAGTAATACCTAAAAAGAAGATGCTTCTGGAAAGAAAAAGTGGCGAATTTGTATAGATTTTAGAAATTTAAACGAAGTAACCGTAGGAGACAGCTATCCTCTTCCTAATACAAAGATATATTAGACAAAATAGGAAAGGCTAGATATTTTTCAGCAGTAGATTGCGCAAGTGATACCTTCAGGTGCCGATCGCTGAGGAAAGACCAATGTAAAACCGCTTTTTAGCACCCCTAACGGACATTCGAGTACGAAAATGCCTTTTGGAGTTAGGTCGGGACCAGCTACTTCCAAAGGATGATGAACTCGGTACTCCCAGGACTCCAATAGGCAATAGAGGCTTTTGTTGTCATGGCCGATATATTAGTAATGGGGCGAAGCGAAACCTAGAAGAACATAATAAAAAATTACGGGAAGTGTTTAATCAGTTACGGAAACACAATTTAAAAAAGTCGAACCTGATAAATGTGAATTTTTTGAGAGAAGAATTAACATATCTAGGACACGTGGTTACCGCTCAAGGTGTCAAACAAAACCCGATTCCGAATAAGATAAACAGGCCGTTTACAGAATTTCCAACTACGTCCAAAGACACCTAAAGACATAAAATCATTCTTGGATTTGGCATGATATTACAGAAAAAATTTATAGAAGAATTTAGTGCGATTGCACAAACCTGCTGACTATTGTTAAAGAACGATAAAAAATGGAAAAGTGGGAAGATACGGAACAGAATAGATTCAAAAATTTGAAAGATTAAATTAACGACAGCTCCGTTGTTTACAGTATCCAGATTTTCACACAAACCTTTATAGTAACGACAGACGCGAGTTGGATACGCTTTAGGCGCCATTCCTTTAGTTCAAGGAACGTTAGGAGATGATAAACCCATTGCTTACTCTAGCACAGGACTTTTAAATCAGCGCGGAATCGCATTACAGCACTGTAGAAAGGGAACTATTCGCAATTAGTATGGGCAATGCAGGACATTTTAGAACTTACTGACTAGGGACGTAAATTTTTCAATAGTAGGGACAGATCACAAAGGATTTGGTCTGGCTATTTTTTTAAAGTGAAATGACCCCCTAGTTCGAGATTAATACGTTGAAACTTTCAACTTTCAGAATTTGAATTCGAAATTCAGTATAGGGCAGGTAAAAGGACCACGTAAACGCAGCTAGTGTTGAGGTAGGACACCCTGTAAGAATGTTGCGCACCTTGGATAATACGCACTTAACTTGAGGATCGTAAGAAGGAAAATAACAAGGAATTCAACAGCTGTCGCAAGTGGCAGGACATATTGGAATCAATAAAACTACCGATCGAATTAAATTATACATAAACCTTGGCCGGGAGGTAGAAGAAAGACCGTAACCAAGTACATTAAAACTTGTAAGATTTGGCAATTTAATAAAGACGAGGCAAGCAGAAAGTAATAAAAAACAAACCTTAGAGGTCACGACACACAAAAAAAGGAACCTTGGATAAAAATTTATTTAGATATAGTGGGACCACTTTCCGCTAAACGAGAGAGAGGTTCATAAATATATATGTAACTTGTCAAGATAACTTAAGTAAATATTTAATAGTCCATACCCTTAAAAGACACAAAACAGCTGAAGAAGTGACAGAAAAGCTTTCGTAAACAATGTTATTTTAAATTTATGGGATTCCTGATATCATATAACTGATCAAGGAACAAATTTTATGTCAGATTTATTTAAAGAAAATGTACAAACTCTTTAAGATTCAGAAAAACTAAGGCACTACTGCTTATCACCCTGAAAGGACTGGCCGCTAGAAAGACCTCATAAGACCTTATTAAACTACTACGTTTGTTTTTTTTTTTTTTGTGCAATCCTAGAGGAGCCGATGGGACAAATGGTTTACCTTTCGCCAGTTTTAACGTACAACACTCCCCCCCATAGTATTCTAAATACTCTCCTTTATAATTATTGTATGGAAGAAAATGTTATATCCCCGGAATTTTACAACTAAATCACAACCTTTAAGAAATTAGCCGATTTAATTCTCAATGTACGGAATAAATTGCAAAGTTTTCATTAGATAGGTTCTTAGAGAAAGGCTTATTAAGTTTAAGTACTACTACAACGGATCGCGTGTTAAAAAGCCTTAATTGTTGAATTCAAGAGGGATGTATCTAGTACTCTCAAGAGTAGAAAATAGGAATAAATTAGATCCAATATGGAACGGTCCATAGTAGGTTCGACTACTGAAGG
>JASPKZ010004763.1:0-65408 GCA_030220185.1 Diploptera punctata | reverse complement strand
TGAACATGGTTATTCCACTCCTGGCTCCTAGAATTCCCACTGAAATCTCTAGGAAATTCCCGACCCTCATGCCGAAATCTACTTTGATATTTTTCTCCCAGAGAACATTGTGATGTACAGGAGTGTCCAAAAATATCTGCCGGTTTAACTGCAAGGCACAGAAATGGAACTAAATCCAGAATGAAAACCCAATTTACAGATGGACTCCTGCATTGGCAAGAGGAGTTGAGCAAGGCGGACGGCGTATGAAGTTTTTAATCTATAATTCCTGAATTTGTTACTTCCTATAGCTTAATGAGGACTTAGCGCTGGATTTTAATACCTTGTAGTTTTCTGGACCGGCCATTACATCACAACGATTATCTGGAAAAATTTCAAGGTGCGTTTCGGCATGCACTTGTTGACAGTTCCCTAACTTAGTAGTAGAAACGACCCTGCTGTAAAGTGATTAGAATTCATTATAGAGGTACATGGGAATTTCAAATAGAGAAGATTGGCTGTCTTTCTAGATGCCTAAATAGTACAATTTTTAATGCGCCAGCGTATAAATTGATATCTGATTTCAATCCGATTAGGCAACATTTTTCTTTAGCTAACTAATTAATAACTAACTCACTGCACTATCGAACCCGTAGGTTCTGGCTGCGTGGACATAACCCTCCTACATCCCTAGCCTACCGATGTTTTCCAATCATTTCTGTAAAGCTACTTCCCCTCAATCAGGTTAATGTATCTCCTACCCCATTCTGGTCTACCAATGGGCGTTTTCCCTCTGGTTTTGCTACAAAAGCCTTCCATGCACCTCTATCATGCCCCATTCGGCCACATGTCCTGTCGCCCATCATCTACCAGACTTAACTGTTCTTATTATATCGACTCCTATAAGCCAGTAGTTCACTGTTATGTAGTCTTCCCAATCACCTGGCTGTTCATCTCTCTTGAATCCAAAAATTTTCTAAAACTTTATTTTCAATAATCGTAATCTTCTTCCCTCCTTAAGTAGAATCCTGTTCGCATCCATGTAATAAAACTAATATTATTATGATTATTATTATTATTATTATGATTATTATTATTATTAATTATTATTATTTTATTAGTATTATTATACCATCAATTATTGCAGAAATTTCATATGTTCCCACATGTAATAATTCTGATCTATCACATCCTCTTTCCTCGATGTTATTTAAATGTTATCGTTTCTTAAATATATTTTTTTTATCTGTCAGTCCTTGTTTCAGAGAATAAGTGAGTAGGCCTAGAGGTCTTACTACCATTTATAATTCTACTTTAGTTCTTATATTTACGTAATTATCTAATTACAATTATTATATTATTATTATTTTATTATTATTATATTATTTTATTATTATTATTACATGTTGTAGTGAGTTCATGATTCCTGTCTTCTATGTTTTGTCTAAAAATATTTCTATCTTATCCGAGTTTATCTCTCCATTTTTTTGGCAGGTCTCCGCCATGCCAGCTGATTGTTGGGACTCATGTCAATTCTACTTTTTAAACATACAAGGAAGTAGAGACCGTTCGGGCTTAAAGTTTGCTGACCTTGGCGAACAGTGAGGAAAACACGGGAAAATAATAATCACCACGAAACCTGTCCTGACCGAGGATCAACTCGTGTCCGCTGCGTACGTAGCAGCGAGTCTACACTTCTCTACTCTGCTAGCTACTGAATTCCTTCCTCAAGATATCAGAGTTGGCCGCTTGCTGGTACTTTTAGTTACGCTTATACATTTACTTGTCAAATATATTTTTTTTCTCGAGAGTTAAATTTATTAACGCATAATAGTTGTTTATTTTCAATCGTTAAAAAGATAAAATCAAAAATTTTGTAAGTATAATAATATAATAATAATAAGAATAAGAAGAATATAATATAATAATAATTAGGGCTTATATTGTAGACATACGATATAATTTTTTTTATTGTAATTTAAATGTAAAATCCTTTTTGTTTTTTTAAAACCGGTTGATAGGTAACAAGGTCTTAAGGCCTAACTCGAACGTGTAACATAAAAACTTATTATTATTATTATTATTATTATTATTATTAATTATTATTAAAAATAAAGCTGGCTATTATTATTATGACATTTACTTATTATTATTATTTTATTATTATATATTATTACCCCGAGACCACAGCTTATGGACACTTTTATTTAATAACGCTCTTTAACACTAAGTAAATAAGCGTCCGCAATCAAATCTTGCCGTGGATAAGCTGACAAATTTCCCTCAGAGCCCTCTTTTTTTCAGGATTCATTACGGTAGTAATTTTATGTGCAGTTCATCTATGACACGAGACTAATCTGCTTGAAGGGGACCTATACCCTTTGAGGTTCAAAAGTCATTTTTCATTTATTTTATTATAACTGAATTTTATATCTTAAAATTAGTGAAAGATTTTCATTGATATCTCTATTACTTTTCGAGTTATGTTTAAAAATAAAAATGTGCAATGCTGTCACTCGAGGAGTCCCTTTATCTATTACCTTCGGTAAGTTGTCCGCTGATTTCCGTAAACTTATTTTTTTCTATGATGCGGTTTCCCTGATAACTCCCAAAGTTTTCAAGATATTAAGATGGAATTTTGCATGTATATGTATAAAATATACTATAATTAGTAATGTTCCTGTATATTTTATTTTCAAAACAAACACTTTTAATGCAAATTTTAACAAAAAGAGTATGCATCAATTTAAAATGACTTTAAAACGCATGCCCCAAATGGGGTCAATTACGCATCACGTTCAATGATTTCTGTTTACAACCCATCAGAGTCTTGTTTCACCGAAATATTTATCAATGTTAGGATTATCATATATTAAACAAAGCTCCTCCTTTTAATAGTCTGAAAAACAGGTCTGAACCGTTATTTTTGGCAGTGACGAGCCTATAACAAATACGTCTACCAGTTGTATATAATAGTGCTTACATGTCACATTTGTAGCAATTGATTATACCACCAAAAAAGAACCCCTTTGCACTTTCTTAATGTATTTTTTCCAGGGCAATAATCGAGAAAATATAATTGTCTATTTACATCATACGACATCAAAATGAATTAATATATGATTGATGTGTTTCATTTTTTCTCCACTAGAGAGCATTCCTTACAATTTGCGTTCCCCTTTGGCAATAAATTAGCATGATCCTGGTTGCATGATAAACAAAATGGATGCAGTAGAAGCGTACCTATCGTTTCTTCCATGTTTGGTTTTCAAAACATCGCATCCGGCCGTTTAACTTAAATAATTAAATATATTTTAAAATAACTATAGTTAAATAATGATTTGTGAGTAAACAGCTTACTTTATTATTCGTTAAATATCCTAACAAAGGCCACTCTTGAGTTCCACATTCTCTAGATAAATTCACTCCTCACTTCGTGAGTCGGGAATTATCGATAGTTTTGGAAATCACTCGTGCATTACTTACGAAAATAAATATTTACACTCTGTATAATTAACACTTAAGTATATTTTGTAACACTTACAACATTAATGCGTAAAATAAAACAGATCATTGAAATATATTGAAATTTAGGAAAATTGTCGGGAAACGGAAAGACAATGCAAAATTTTCAGCTGACAATTTATATTTAATTAACCAAACCACAACGACTAAGTTAAGATTGTAACTTAAGTACACAATCCTACTCTCAGTGTAATATGGATATCATATACCAAATTTCATTTCTATAACCGCATTGTTTCTGAGGGGAAAAAGGAAATTGAAAGTGTCATATTTTTTAATGGCTAAAGGAGTAGGTCCCGCCTTAATTTCCTTTTAGGTCGTAAAAATTATCGCGAGACTTGAAACAGAGGCGAGCATGGTAACTGTTTATTCGCATATCTGGGCGGATTGGGTTTCGACATACCTAAATATGTGAGGGTTCATCTAAGGCAATAGATAGACAGTAGATAGATAGATATATAGATAAGATAGATAGATAGATAGATAGTGAGATAAAGATAGATAGATAGATAGCTAGATAGATAGATAGAGGAGATAGATAGATTAGATCGATAGATAGATAGATAGATAGATAGATAGCTAGATAGATAGATAGAATAGATAGATATATAGACAGACAGACAGCAGAACAGACAGACAGACCGATAGATAGATAAGATAGATAGATAGATAGATAATAGATATATAGTAGATAATAGATAGTAGATAGAATAGATAGATGATAGATAGATGATAGATATGATGATAGATATAAGATATATAGATAGATAATAGATAGATAGATTAGATGATAGATAGATAGATAGATAGATAGATAGATGTTGTCTTAAGAATCATATTTATTTATAAGCTGTCTCAGCTGTCTACTTGTCTTTCTTCGTTACAGGCATTTGTCTATACGTTATGTTGAAGAGCTTCAGAAGTGTTAATGACGCAAATAAATGAATAAAGATTGTGCATTTAAATTGAAAGATGTCTCACTCAATAATAAACATAATAACTCTTAACCTTTGTGGTAACAGGGAATTGTAGCACCACACGTTATTAGACTTAGAAAGTTTCTTTTTTAATTTATGATGTTAATTATGAGATGTTTTCTGCTCTCCGCTTGAAATGTCAAGGTAAATGCTTCATTTATTTATTGAAAGTGATACGACTTTGTAATTTGCAAAAAACAATTGTTAAAAATCTACCAGTTTCTTTGCCATACTTGGTAAGTCAGAAACTATAAAGTTATTCCTCACAAGTATCTTCCTTATATTACAAAAGAAACATTATTTGGTCATATAGAAGTTGAATAAAATAAGTTAAAACATTAATAAATTATTTTAGTATAGAGTTGAATAAAAAAACACATTTAACTAACTAGAATGTATAATGCCATAACGAAAATTAAAGATAGCACTAAGCACAACTAGGATTGTTTTTCCAAATTTAATAACACAATTATAAACAGACTCTTATACACAATTTAATGTAATGCATAACACTCATTCAACACCATATTTTAAAATGTGTTTGCTCTACCATATATAAATACAATACCATATATAATATAATATAATATAAATATAATATAATATAATATCCTTACTATAATCTAATATAATATACTATAACAAGAAAATATAATACTCTCATCTCCTCTCTCTCTCTCCTCTCCTCTCCTCTCCTCTCCTCGCCTATCACTCTCCTACCCTCTCCTCTCTATCCTCTCCTCTCCTCCTCCTCTACTATCCTCTCCTCTACTCTCTATCGTCTCCTCACTCATCTCCTCTCCTCTCTCTCCCTCCTCTCTCTTCCTCTCCTCTCCTCTACTCTCCTCTCCTCCTCCTCTCCTCTCCTCTCCTCTCCTCTCCTCTCCTCTCCTCTCCTCTCCTCTCCTCTCCTCCTTCCTCTCCTCTCCTTCCTTCCTCTCCTCTCATCTCCTCTCCCCTCTCCTCTCCTCTCCTCTCCTCCTTCCTATCTCATCTCCTCTCCCTCGCCTCTCCGTCTCCTCTCCTCTCCGTCTCCTCTCCTCTCCTTCTCTCCTCGCCCTCTCCTCTCCTCCCTCTCCTCTCTATCTGCTCTCCTCTCCTCTCCTCCGCCGCTCCTCTCCTCTCCTCTCCTCTCCTCTCCTCCTCCCTCTTCCCCCTCTCCTCTCCTCTCCTCTCCCTCTCCGCTCTCTTTCCTCTCCTCTCCTCTCACTCTCCTCTCCTCTCCCTCATATCCTCTCTATCCTCTCCTCTCCTCCCCCTCCCTCTCCTCTCCTCCCTCCACCTCTCCTCTCCTCCCCTCTCCTCTCCTCTCCTCCTCCTCTCCTCTCCCTCCTCTCCATACATAGTATTCTGTCCGAAGAACGTCTTGTCATGCTTGCTGCCGCCTTTACTAGGGAATTGTATTGTGGTAGCTTCCCGTTGGCTGCAAACAACCGATGATGATGTGATGAATAATGATAAGGATGATGATGATGATGGCCATAGCTTTCGGGGGCCTTAATTTTCCTGACATTTAATATAAATACTATACAATATAATACAATACAATACAATCAAGCAAATGCAATACAATAATAACAAACATACAACACAAAATATAACAGACACCACACCCTTACATCTTGTGGCAAATAGTTCCAAATATTGAACATTCTTATTAATAATAATAATAATATAATAATATAATATAATATAATAATTATAAACATAGTCTTTAAAACCCTCTCACGTACAAAATCATACAATACTAAAAAGCTATAAGTCTCTTTTAGTACCTACAGTATTTAGATGTGACACATGGACTAAAAATAAAAAAAAATCCTGCATCACGACAGCAGAGATTAAATGCATGAGGTGAACAACAAGATCATAAAACAAACAAGAAATATATCAGAACTTAAAGTTGAACATGTTCTTGGAAAAATACAAAATTACAGAAACAAATGGAAACTACACGTTGAAAATAGACCAGAGAAACTACTTTAAATTTACTGCTCATTTGAGAAAAGGATGCCAAAGTCAACCATTTAGAAGTACTGGACGGATAATGAGACTGGACAGACCACTGAGGCTTTTATCCTTCACTGCTTAATAATTGATGATAAATTACTCAAATGAACTTATGTTTGAGTTTTTTAAATCAATTGTGAATCTCTTATTCTTAACCATAAAAACATATCATATACCCATTAGTGGATCCCGAAAAGTTGTATTTTACCTGAAGTCATCCCATAACTAACTAACTGACTGGCACTATCGAATCCATAGTTCATGGCCGCGCGGAAATAAACTCTCCATGCCTATCCTGAGCTTATGTTTCCAATCAACATACCATTTCATATTTTAATTTAATTTTCATACTGAATATCCTTCATATAATATTGGATTTAAACTTAGGGTGTCTTCTTAATGGGATATTCATCCATCTGTATACAAAATATTTGTTTTGCAAAAGGCTATCAAATTGGATACGGGATTTCACCAAGAATTCATTGTAGATAACGTTTTATGCAATTATATAGGCCTATATTGAAGACGAAACGGAGACCGGACAGGTTTTTTCCTGCCACAAATTTCATTTCACCATTTCTGCACACTCATCTCATTCATTTCGTTTTCAATTTCACTGCAATCCGTCCACGTCAGGCGTTGTTGACCGACATCTTTATTATTCCCTGACCTCCAATGTACGAGGCTTTATCGGATCCAATCCCTCGATCCGATCCTGATCGTGTATGAGTTGAGGATGTTCTAGGTATATTAGCAATACTGTCAGTTTTATTTGATTTTCATATTTATTATATATTCAGTGACAGCTGTTTCGGTACACTGTATCTTCTTCAGACAGTTAACAAATTATGAATTGTGTTCCAACTGATCTAAGCAACAATACAACAATATTTATTAATTTTTTTTATTTAAAAAGGGGATTCATTCAAATCAGCTCAGAATTTAACAGTGTGTTACTACTTTTCAAATTGAAAAATAGTAACAAACTGTAAATTCTCAACTTGATTTGAAAAATTGAAAAGTAGTAACAAACTGTTAAATTCTCAACTTTATTTGAAAATTGAAAAGTAGTAACAAACTGTTAAATTCTCAACTTGTATTTGAAAATTGAAAAGTAGTAACACACTGTTAAATTCTCAACTTTATTTGAAAATTGAAAAGTAGTAACAAACTGTTAAATTCTCAACTTGATTTGAATGAATCCCCTTTGTTAAATTTAAAAATTTAAATAAATAATGTTGTATTGTTACTTAGATCAGTTGGAACACAATTCATATTTGTTAACATGTCTGAAGAAGGTACAGTGTACCGAAACAGCGGTCACTGAATATATAATAAATATGAAAATCAAAAAAAACTACGTTTTATTTTTATTTAATTAATAAATATGGATTTTCATCAAGCAAACACCAACTCAATTGATTATTTAATACTGTCAGTGCTTATGTCGAGTGTTCTTGTATATAAGAAAGAAATAAAACAATTCCAGATTGTGTTAATGGATTAATAATTTTACAAATCAAGAAATTTTTCAAATTTATAAGCCTATTTATGGATGAAAACATAGGCCTACTACAATTCAAAAGAATTTCAATTTCATTTCAGTAAAACTTCTGTTATGATATAATTTGAAGAATATAATTTATATATACATTTTCAGTTACATATATCTTCGGCCTCAAGGGTTAGGCCTTCTGGTCTTTTCTGTCTCAAAGTAGTTGTCCATTCATCCCTTCAATGATCGGCGAAATCATTTTTTTCTTCTTTTTTTTTTGGATTATATTACAAATCGACTTGTTGAGGATTCACTAGTTCATTATGTTCCAGCGTGACGGACTTTTATTATATTTGTATAAATCATAAAGTAAAATATTAAAATATATACTTTCTCCGCCTCAACTGTGTTAAAAAATATTATTTAAAATTAGTAACTTTGGCCTTTTCGGAAGTCGACTTCATCGTCAACAGAAGAAATAAGCGTTACTAACTGCTGGTTGTACGACCGCATTAGATGTTGATGGTCCTGAGGCGTCGTCGGGAGCAACTGAGTTGAGCGATCGCACAACAACAATAGCAGTTAGTGGCAAGTATTCTTCTGCTGATGGTGGAAATCGACTTCCGAAAGGCCTACCGTTCTAATTTTAAATAATCATTTTACACAGTAGTTGAGAACGACGACTACTGCCAAAAGGTATATATTTTATCATTTTACTTTACGACCGCTACCTCAACGCAAATCTTGGCGCAGTGAGCGATGAGCACGGGAACACTTTCATCAGGAGATTTCAGCTATTGAAAATAGATATCAAGGCAAATGGAATCCAAATATGCTGGCCGATTATTGTTGGACCATCAAGAGGGATGCTCCACAGGCGAAATACAGACAGAAAATCGTCATTTGTTACTTTTCTAGTGAATCCGAATTTTATTAATATTGTATAAAGTTGCAACTCAGTAGAACGAAGAAGTGGACAAACAAACAAATATATGAAGAAGAAACTAAGAAAGGAAGTGAGGAACAAAATACAAGAAATCTGTAAACGGGGTTGCAATACGGCACCCACATGTGCGCACCTTGTCACCTCAACAGGTGGGTGACAGACGGACAGGGGTTGTGGGAACAGAGATCACGGGCTCCCACTGGTCAGGGGTGAGCAACCCCTTCAAACACAACAACATTATTACTCCATTCATCCATAGTAATTCTGCCCGAGGGCAGGTCTTTACACTGCAATCATAGCATTTTCATGCTATGCTTTGCAGCTTTACCAGGGAATTATAGGTGTGGTAGCTTCCCGTTGTTTTCTACTTATATTATAAATAATAATCTATTAATATGGGGTGGGAGACTAACAACCATGATTTGAGGGAACTAAACTATATAGGAGATGATTGGAGAACATTAACTTAGGACAGGGATGTAATGGAGAGTTTATGATCGCGCGGCCATAAACCTACGGGTTCGATAGTGCCAGAGAGTTAGTTTTAAATATATTATCAACAATTAAATCCATTAATTGAAATGGAAATGGATACAACATGTTCATCTATTGGAAGACAAACAGAATACCCAAACAAATGTTACGATATCAACCTGCAGGAAGAAGAAGACCAGGACGTCCACTCAAAAGACTTTTGGATGGTATTTCTCTTGACGCCGAAACAGGTCAACAAATGGCCTAAATTCGTGAATGTACTATGATGATGATGATGATGATGATCAACATTTTTCTGATTTGGAATGAAATTTCAGTATTAACGATAAAAAGGTATTAACATTCACTAGTCCCCGCGCCGTAGCCGAGCGGTTAAGGTAGGAAGCCTTGGCGCAGAGCTACGGGACTTGCGCTGGTTCGAGTCTCCATGGGGGAAGAAATTTTCTCATGGTATTTCGGCCAGTATGGGACCGGGGCCCACCCAGCATCGTGAGGCAATTGGGTAGCTACAAATAAGTAGGCGGCTCCAGGGTGCGGAAACCAGCTATAACGGCTGGGGGACTCGACATGCTAACCACATGTCACCCCCTACACTGGCTGTGTGATTGACACATGTGGATGTGGATGGCCAGCAGCCGGCTGGTAAAAGGGCAACCGCTGAAAAGTGGAAAGACCCTCAATCGGACATTCACTGCTAAAATGGACAATTCTAATAACACTGGTAACATGATTTTTGTCTCATGAGTACCAATAGTTGTACTTATTGCAGTTTTTATCGTGTTTTCAAATATGTATTCGGAATTTCTCCATCTCCCACAGTTTTTTTCATTTCAATTTCAATTAATGGATTTAAATATATTATTTTTTAATAAACGTTTTTTCGTCCATTTGTCCATTGTAAAGTAAAACGGGGAACACTTTCATCAGGAGATATACAGCTATGGAAAAGATATATCAAGGCAAATGGAATCCTAATATGCTGGCCGATTATTGTTGGACCATCAAGAGGGATGCTCCACAGGGGAAATATAGCAGAAAATCGTCATTTCTTACTTCATAAGTGAGTCCGAATGTTCGAATATTGTGTAGTTACGAATGTAGAAAATATTAAAGTGTTTTAAATTATAAATGCCTTTCTCTTGGAAACCTTGCGCGATGGAGAAAAACCGATATCATATTTGAATTAGAAAGAAAAAATACTATCAGAATCACATATTTTTCTTTCTGAGACAAAAAAAAAAGATTCTTTTTTGTTGCTCAGTGTAACTTATAAATAATTGAAGTTATTTCACTTAAAGACCCATACAATAACTCAGAAACCAAGCATTTTCGGACCCATGTTTATATAATTATTTTTTCATCTAAAATGCAACAAATACAAACTAACAGATTTGCCCTATTTTTCGTTACACCTCTACTATATCAAACATTTTTACTTTTTGTTGTAGTTCCTGGTAGTCTAATCGTTCCAAGCTCGCCTCTGGTTTCCAGGTTCGCGGATTGAAACCCGGCTGAGATCGATGGATTTTTCAGGGAGTAAATATCATTAGTAAGGCTTTCTTTGGGACCGAAATAAAGTAGTGGGTCATCATTTACATCTTCACTATTTTCATATTCCACAAATTAAATTAAGACCGTTGTTTACTGTTATCGGTTCCAACTCGGCACGTTCCATTATCCTTGTGGGTGGTACTAAAGTATTTTTGAGATATCTTAACTCCTGCTATGGAGAAGACTACATAACAGTGAACTACATAGTCTTTATAGGAAGCCAGATATAATGAGAACAGTTAAGTCTCGTAGACTGCGATGGGCAGGACATGTGGCACGAATGGGGAATGAAAGACGTGCATGGAAGCTTCTTGTAGGAAAAACAGAGGGAAAACGCCGAGTTGGTAGACCAAGAATGAAGTGGGAGAAATAATATTAACTATGATTTGAGGGAAGTAGATTAATACAGGGGGATGATTAGAAAACATTGGCTCAGGATAGGGATGTATGGAAGGCTTATGTCCGCGAGGCCATGAACCAACGGGTTCGATAGTGCCAGTGAGTTGAGTCTTAACTGCTGCTATTCGAGATACATGTTGAAATCAATTGTCTCCGTATGTGGAACTTCTTTCTCCAATTGCTGCATTTTGAATTTTTGTAGTATTTCTCCGTTCGTTTTATAGTCGAGAAGTCTACATCTTGAAGACCTCATTCCAGCAGCTCTTAACCTGCTGATGTATTTTTTGTTCGTTTTATAATCCAAATGTCACACAGAGGATAGCAAGAGTTCTCTACAATTTTATCGTGGAATATTTTACATTAGATTTAGGTTTAGAGTAGAATTTGGCAGTCCTAATATTTTCGTTCTTTCTATTTGGTGTTTATCTGTCTTTGTCTGCTTGAGATTTACGGAACGTGACAATAATTTTAGTTTGGAATGATGTTAAGCGATTTCAGGCTATTTGGCTGTGGTCCATGACTTGTGTCTCTTCCAGATGTTTTTCCCTCGACTGCGGATGGCATCTTCAGTGAATACCATCCATTGATCACGGCCACATAGTACGGAATCTCTTATCATTATCCTTGCCGGCCGTGAAAGTGTGCATTCAACTACCAAGTTTGAAATATTATCTATCTGGCCAAGATTTCTTGATAATTTCACGCCCAGATTTAACTTGAGGTTTTAATCAACCAAAGTTCCCCAAATAAGGTCATTAAATAATATGCTAACTTCTTCTTGTCGCGCCAAGAGTACACTTTTAATCATTTTCTGTATTAAAGCGTTGCTTTAGTGACCTGATTTATTTATAAAATACATTTTACAGGTTGCAGTTGGAAAACAAGGTATTTTTTAAATGCTCGGATACAATTCACAATTAATTTTTTCAATTGGCAATAACACTGAGCAACAAGAAAATAAACTTTCTTTTTGTCTCAGAAAGAAAAATATGCGATTCTGATAGTATTGTTTCTCCTGAATTCAAATATATCGGTTTTTCTCCATCACGCAAGGTTTCCAAGAAACAGGCATCTATAATTTCAAACACTTCAATATTTTCTACATTCGTAATTACACAATATTCGAACATTCGGACTCATCAAGGAAGTAAGAAATGACGATTTTCTGCTATATTTCGCCTGTGGAGCATCCCTCTTGATGGTCCAACAATAATAGGTCAGCACATAAGATTTCCATTTGCCTTGATATCTCTTTTCCATAGCTGAAATCTCCTGATGAAAGTGTTCCCCGTTTTATTTTACAATGGACAAATGGACAAAAAAGGTTTATTAAAAATAATTATTTGAATCCATTAATTGAAATAAAAAACTGTGGGTGATGGAGAAATTCCGAATACATATTTGAAAACATGATAAAAAACTGCATTAAGTACAACTATTGGTACTCATGAGACAAAAATCATGTTGACCAGTGTAATAAGTAAATCGGCCCACATTAATTCCATTGATATAAATAATATTACAAATACAAGAGACTGTACTTCCACAATTACAAGTTTATGCAGTAATTAATTTTGTTGGCACATATTTCTAATCGCATTTTTTCTTGAATAATTCTAATACATTATATATTTAATTCGTTAAATTTAGAGTAAATCAAAATACATTATAAATATTAATTGTATTGTATTCATAACATGTAATCGTTTATGTATATTGTAATTAGATGTAAGACTATTTTTTTTGTATTTTTTTAAAACCTGGTTGAGTGGCAGACAAGGCCTTAAGGCCTTAACTCTGCCAGGTAAAATAAAGCTAATAATAATAATAATAATAATAATAATAATAATAATAATAATAATAATAATAATAATAATAATAATAATAATAATAATAAAATTCAATATAACATATGAGCCAGTTTCATTCTAAATATTATTTATGACTACATAAAGCTCGCACTTTCTAACATTCCATCCATAGTAATTCTGCCCGAGAGCAGGTCCTTCACTGCAATCATAGCATTTTCATGCTATGCTTGCAGCTTTACTAGGGAATTGTAAGGGTGGTAGCTTCCCGTTGCTTTCCACACCGATGAAGGATGATGATGGTGATAATGATAAGGATGATGGTGATAATGATAAGGATGATGGTGATGATGGCCATATGATTTCGGGGACCGTTTGGGCCTTAAAGTTTTCCTGACATTTGTCTTACAGGTGAGGAAAAACCCCGATAAAAACTACACCCAGAAAAACTGCCCCGACCGGGGATCGAAACCCGGGCCCGCTGCGTGACAAGGCAGCACGCCTACCTCGAGACCACAAGCGGTGGACTTTCTAACATAATTTATTAAAATGATTAAATCGGACATAATACGTAATAAATCTTCATATGCTGCAAGGATTGAAAGTTTTACGAATTTGTTTCAATTTCAGCTCATCCATAAAAGGCAGGCCTAATTTCCAATAGTTTTAACTTAAAATGCTACTGTTTATTTTTTTCCAATATAAAACTCAATATGATAAAATTTTTACACCCCTAGAGGGTTACTGCGGTGAAAGAGTAAGTGAAGATGTTAATGGTTTTAAATCCCAGTGCAGCTTAACCAGATGCCTCGTTCCCTACCTGGGAACTGCTACATAAGTTTCCTTCTTCCCTAATCTTCTTACAAACAATAAGAAACAAACACTCGATCTGCACTCCTGGCTCTAATTTCTATATTTAAATAAATATAAAACTGAAAAGAGAGAAAGTTATTTAATACAAGATGACTGATGTGAGATTTATATTGGGTAACTTCACTCCTTTTCTATGGATCCTTGACTATTTTATAATTACTTTAAGATATCCAAATCTTCATGTTTTCTGCGACGTAAATTATATATATATTTTGTAATGTTTTTATAAATGTAATTTTATCTTGTCATCAAAATTACAATCTCAGTAATTTTTAGATAGATAGATCATCGGTTGATTAATGTCTTTGACATCGTCCGATTCCAAATAGCCAATTTTGTCGGCCCATCCAATCTTCTGGTTGTAGTTTGTTTCTCCTTCATGTATAAATATATTCCCTGACTCCAGAGGTTTTAGGCCTTACTCTGCCTCGTCTTCTCTCAGATTTCCATTCCAAAACAGATTTTGGTAGTCGATCCTCTTCCATTCGCTGAACATGTCCGTACCATCTTAATTGCTGAGTTTTAATATAATCTAAAATAGTGTCTTCAATCTTCATTTTTTCCCTTATAACTGAGTTTCTAATTTCTTCTCTCCTTGAAATTCTTGCTGTCCTTCGTATAAAATCCATTTCCGTTGCAAAAAGATATTTATTTGTTTTTGTTGTTAATGACCAAAGTTCTACTCCATAAGTAATCATGCTTTTAATAATTGGTACGATATATAATAATTTAATTTTTATTACTTACATTTTTATCCCATAATACTCCATTGAGGCAAGCAATTGCAAATTTTCCTTCATTATTTCTATTTCTTATTTCCTCTTCATAGCTTCTCTCAGTAATTTTTACCATATAAATAAGTAAGTCCATTGGACCTCTATACGTTAAAGACCTCCTATGTAGGGTTAACAGAATGAGTGAGCTATTTCCCGTGATTGAATTTGCCAGTCTTACTAATTGAGATAAAGTTTTTCCTCTTAGGGTCGGTTTCACCAACAGATGTAACTGTATTACGCTAGTTTAAGCTATGCATTATTCAGGGGGAAAACTAGCGTAATACAGTTACCTCTGTTGGTGAAACTGACCCTTAGTCTTTCTGTAATGTAGATCTGAATACTCCGTTACACATCCCTAAACTTTGTCATCGATCATCCTTATTCTATTAATTATTGATATCTTTAAAGGGCCTCTACGCCAAATAAATTAATGAATAAATCATTACGAATTAAACACAGTGTAGAACATCTGTAGCAATAATAACGATACGGATGAATGTATTTTCATATTATTACTTATCAGTCTATTGTCTGGACCTAAACTCGCTTCTTTCCACCTCAGGCTCTGTATCTAGTCCACCGAATATCCATCACTGCAATAAACTCTTGAGACCATCTCTGTAGTGGAAGTCCTTTGATCCTTTTTCCTTATCTGGTCCTACATCGTTGTGGCGTAGGCCCTCCTGTCCTGGTTTATCCTGTCACATGTCCGTCCCAGTTCATTTAAAACTCCTGTGTTTTGTGAGCGCCTCCAATTCCACTTCTACTACTTAGTTTCTTCATCTTTAATTTCATCCGTTAGGTTGATATCTAGTATACTTCTTTCCATTTTCCTTTGTCTCACTTGTATCGCCTCGATCTGGTCTTTAGTGAATGCCCATGTATGACTGACGTACATTAGGACAGGAAAAACGCAGGTTTGTAAGATTTCAAACCTCATGGTAAAGTGATATAGGTGGGAGAATATAATTCACTATGATATGAGGGAAGTAGATATACAGAGAATGATTGGAAAATAGCTCAATATAGGGAGTGCGGAGAGCTTATCTCCCCGCGCCCACGAACCTACGGGTTCGATAGTGCCAGTGAGTTGGTTGGTTAGTTAGTTATGTTAAAATATGTTTGTTCAGGAGTACGAAATTTTGACTAAAATTTTCCCTAAGCCTGTGGATGTAACCCGTCAAATTATGTGAAAATGATTTTAATATGTTAAAAATAATGCTACGTTCAGTGTTATTTAAATTACCTTCCTCAACTTACACAATAAGTAATAAGCATACAGTGCTGTAAAGTAAATGATGTAATTTACCGTTCGATTGTACGATTTATGGCAATGTTTCATATAAAAGAAAGTTACACAGAATTTATTGTTCAAGCTCATTCACATAAAAATATTAACGTTAACGCGATGACATAAACTTATGACAAGAACACAAGATTCATTGCCATTCATAATGAGAAAAGAAAGCTAATATGTGCATTATTCCACACAAGAAAGAAAACAGAATAGAATGCAAACTATTAAGTTCTCAGAATTTAGAAAAAATACTGTGTAATAATACAATTGTGATTCATATTTCAATTAATTTGTTATGGTTTCCAAATATTTTCGTTTATAAAACAATCTTCTGGACGTAATTAGTTCAAAGAATAATTGAATCGCCGAGTTGAAAAGGGAAGAAACTCCAAGTACCCTACTTATGAAAAAACCTTAAAAAACTACAAAACTTCTTATAACTTACTCTGACAAATATTTGAAAAATAACAATATTGATCCTCTGCTTACAGGGAATTCAAATATAACTAGAATTCATAATTTCTATAGGATATATGTGTTTTATCGCTCTTCGAATGCAGTGGGGTTTCTTCCTTTTTCAAATCATCAAAAAAATAATTTTAGCATTGATCCATATTTGGTTCGTCTTCCGGGCTTATATGCCGTGGTCTGGTTGTCTTCTTACTCGACGTTTCGTCTACTGATGCGGTAGACCTCATCAGGAGATAAATTGCACAGAAAGCGTCCTTTTTTCTTTCTTAATTCTTCAAATTTCCGAATAGAAAGAAACACATCCTTCCCGTAGAGGTTGCTTATATATAATTGTAGGCTTTCACGGCCGGCGTCTTGATCCATATTTGGTTCGTCTTCCGGGCTTATAGGCCGTGGTCTGGTTGTCTTCTTACTCGACGATTCGTCTACTGCTGCGGTAGACCTCATCAGGAGATAAATTGCACAGAAAGCGTCCTTTTTTCTTTCTTAATTCTTCAAATTTCCGAATAGAAAGAAACACATCCTTCCCGTAGAGGTTGCTTATATATAATTGTAGGCTTTCAAGGCTGGCGTCTTGATCCATATTTGGTTCGTCTTCCGGGCTTCCCTGATGAGGTCTACCGCAGCAGTAGATGAAACGTCGATTAAGAAGACAACCAGACCACGGCCTATAAGCCCGGAAGACGAACCAAATATGGATCAAGACGTCGGCCGTGAAAGCCTACAATTAGCCTATATAATTTTAGCATTATTACATAAATTAACTTTATTAGTAATTATAAGACAAGAAAAATAACTTTCAAAACCTCAAATACATCAAGGAGCACATTTTGAAGTATTGCTTGCTTTACTTTGCCATCCTTTGATCATTAACCCACAACCGATCTTAAACCAACAATACATTAATCACTTTTTGCATAAAAAAAGCATAGGATCAATATTGTAATTGGTAAACATTTGTCAGAGTGAGCTATAAGAAGTTATGTAGTTTTTTTAAGTTTTCCTCAAAAGTAGCATACATGGAGTTTCTTTCCTTTTCAACTCAGTGATTCAATTTTAAATGTATTTATCTTTATCAAATAAAAAAAATTCGTCACATACGAACTGCGTAAACTAAGCGAATTTCTTAGCAAATCGAAGTTACGGTGCGATTACGCTGTTTACGGAATATAGGCCTATATATATTTTTTAATTAGAAAATATCAGTTTCTTGTGCTATGTTATTTAAAAGTGTCTAATTTTAGAGGAAATAAACTGGCGTAAACTAAATTATTAATTACATCTTGGATGTTGTATAATTTGACACAAATTGTCCTATTACTTTATTAAAGATTTTTAATAAATTAAATAAATATAGCCTATCTTATTATACTAGCTAATATCCGGCATGCAAGCTGCTACGCCTAAATAATTGAAATGTGTTTTTATGTTTAGTCGAATAAGTAAAAAGAAAAATAATAATAAATTTATATCGCAATTATTTTTAGATACCCCGTGCTGATTAACCAGCGTTGCCCGGGAATCTACTTATCCCAATCTTCTTGGCATCAATGAGCTGAAAGATAAAAAATGGTTATTATGAGTTATCCGTAAAAGATATACATACGCTGTCGCGGACTTTTTTGTAGATTTTTTTTTTTTAGATATTCAATTATGTGCACAATAATTTGGTGTATAGGGCCTATGTTAGGCGTGAGCCATTTAAGTGTCCGAAAAGTTTCCAAAAACACGTTTTTCACTACAGTGGGAGATTTTTAAGGGTGAAGGGTTAGAGTATTACAAATCTCTTTTTACCCTAACCCCCCCTCCTGAGAAAACTCCTGAACATTTTGCAAAAAGCCCATCACAATCGAATGAACGGTATGACAGCGCACGAAGGACATACAGACAGACATACTTATTCGTTTATATATTTATGTATGTCCACCGCTGTGGTCTCGAGGTAGCGTGCTGCCTTGTCACGCAGCGGGCCTAGTTCGATTCCCGATCGGGGCAGTTTTTCTGGGTGAGGTTTTTATCGGGGTTTTTCCTCACCTGTAAGACAAAAGTCAGGAAAACTTTAAGGCCCAAACGGTCCCCGAAATTATATGGTCATCATCATCATTCTTATCATTATCATCATCATCCTTCGCCGGTGCGGAAAGCAACGGGAAGCTACCACACCTACAATTCCCTAGTAAAGCTGCAAAGCATAGCATGAAATGCTATGATTGCAGTGGAAGACCTGCCCTCGGGCAGAATTACTATGGATATATATATATATATATATCCTTTAATTACGTGTAATTACCTATATATATATAGGTAATTAAACGTAATTAAAGGGTTAATTAAATTGTATTATGCACCGATACATTGCGATGAAGCAAACATGACGGCTGGTAGAGCGATTTTTTAATTTCGGGTTTCTGGTTAACCCCTACTTATAATAGTCGGATTTTTCTGATTTTTTTAATAATACCTTCCTCGTGTTACTCCAATACTATGTACTTAGTTTGGTTGCGAAACATCGAGAATTGCGATCTCTAGAGCGGTGTTTAAATTTCCGTTTCAAATGAACTCCTATGCCTAATGGATCAATTTTGCTGGTTAATTCGACCTTAATACTTTGAATGCATTGTTACATACTAATTTAGTTCTGATAAACAAAAACAAAAAAATTGAAACCGCTAGAGCTTAACGGACACACACACACATACACACACAACACACACACACACACACACACACACACACACACACATACACATATATATATATATATATATATATATATATGGTATGAGAAGAAAAATAAAATTATTTTTCTTATCATATCATATTAAGCTTGCATTGCTCAATGTTAAACATTTAATTATAACACACACAAACACACACACACACACACACACACACACACATATATATATATATATATATATATATATATATATATATATATATCTTGAATTCAAATCTCGGTTCAGGCGTTAATTTTTTTCATGGCATATAGGCCTACACATAGGTATGTAATATATAAAAAAAGTCATCATTATTGTCATTTTTGGTGTCTGCTAGATAGGGTCGGCGAAGGTATGTAAATGATATATATATATATTGACTGTTAGATAGGATCGATATTTTTAAAATCCATGGTAAACCACCGTTGAGGTTATGATTAAAATATAAACATTATAAAATACGTACGCGTTGTATCGGTCGTCCTCAACTAAAAGAGATTTCTTTAAAAATTTGAACATTAATGTGGCATTTAAAACTAATAAAACTCTACAAAATATAATAAAAAACAATAAAACCAAAACAAAAAAAAGAAAAATTATCAGGTGTATATAAATTGAAGTGTGGCACATGTGACAATGTCCATATAGGACAACTGGTAGACCTTTTATCTCTCGGATAAAGGAACACATGAGAGCATATAACAGAAATTTAGAAAATTCAAAATATGCTAACCACCTATTCCAATTTAATCATTGTTTCGATCCAAATTTTGAAATTTTACATATCTGTGATAAGGGTAAGAAGTTAGATCTTTTGGAGGCTGTAGAAATTAATAAATTTAAAAGTAGTAAAAAACTGTTAAATTCTCAACTTGATTTGAATGAATTCCCTTTGTTAAATTTAAAAATTTAAATAAATATTGTTGTACTGTTGCTTAGATCAGTTGGAACACAATTCATAATTTGTTAACATGTCTGAAGAGGGTACAGTGTACCGAAACAGCTGTCACTGAATTATATAATAAATATGAAAATCAAATAAAACTATGTTTTATTTTTATTTAATCAATAAAAGAGATTTCTGTTTATAAAAGTGTTGTTTCAGTCGTTTTATAAACATAAGTTCGTTTTAGTTGAAGACGACTGGTGCAATAGGTACGAATTTTATAATTTTAAAATTTTAGATAGGATCAGTGAAAATTTGTAAATTAAAAAAATAAGCTTTCATGAAAACAACCAAAATAGCTTCATTCCTTAGGACTGTGCTAAAAATGACCAAGACTCCACAAGTCCCCTTTTAAATTCAAGCGGTTCAAATTTCCTTAAAAGCTAGAGGCGTATTTTCTTTGACATACTCTTGTGTATTAGGAGTTTAAATGTTCGGAACCTAGAAAAAAAATAGCCTCCAGGAGTCCGATGATATTCCTTTTCCAAGACTTACATCAAATAAATCCAAGGAAAAAAATTGAGAAATATTTTTGTACGAATCAAATAATTATAGGATTGAATCTAGTAGGACTATAGATATATCATTGAAATTATGTGAAATTTTCTCTTTAAAAGTAGAAACTAACGGTCTCATATTTTCCTCTTCTCAAATGACAGACATACACAATATAATCACCTCTATTTAGTATGAAAATTACATCTTAAAAATATATGACGTCATTCACTTGAATCAGAGGTCGAGCAAATGTTTCTTTCCCACACAATCCCCTTAAAAATGTGGCCTAGATTCTCACACACCCTCATGAATTCAGACATGTGGAACAAAATAAATAATTATTAAATGACATCTAATATTATAGTGTATATATATATTATATATTAATATATTACAATATTTGTTTACACTTTCTCTTCATTATTTCCTGTGCGTCAAAAACACCCACGTGCGAACAAATGCGCATCGTCAGCAACTTAATTCGATTGTGATTGGTTGCAAGTAATTTACACCCACAGATTGCCAAGGTAACGGTAACCCAGTTAATAACAAAATGACACCGGTTTGTGACTCCAGGCAGTGCGATATTGTGAGAAAGGACACATTCAGATTTCAAAATTATGCACAAGAATTTTACTCATCCCAGTGACTTCATGTTTCGTTTATCAATGGAAAATCGACTGTTAAATATTTCAATATTTATTTAATTAATTCTGTCAGATTAATTGTTATCATTCGACATTGCATTTTAAATGGAATGCCATTTTTATATTAGTCACAGAACACGATATATATTTCCTATTTTGGAATTTATCCACTATATATATATATATATATATATATATATATATATATAATAAGTTTGAGAATAAAGTACTTAGGAAAATTTTTGACCAAAGAGAGATGAACAGACAGGTGAATGGAGAAGGCTACTTAACAATGAACTACATGGTGTTTACAGGAAGCCAGATATAATAAGAACAGTTAAGTCTCGTAGACTGCGATGGGCAGGACATGTTGCACGTATGGGGAATGAAAGACTTGCATGGAAGCTTCTTGTAGGAAAGCCAGAGGGAAAACGCCCAGTTGGTAGACCAAGAATGAGGTGGGAGAATAACATTAACTATGATTTGAGGGAAGTAGATTATACAGGGAATGATTGGAGAGCATTAGCTCAGGATAGGGATGTATGGAGAGCTTATGTCCGTGCGGCCATGAACCTACGGGTTCGATAGTGCCAGTGAGTAAGTAAGTATATATATATATATATATATATACATTGGAAGGTTGGATGGACGATGTGAGAAGAATTATGAATGAACTGGGATATATATATATATATATATATTATATATATATATATATATATATATATGGTTCCAATATTTATTAATAAAATAAAATAAAACTTAGTTTTATTTGATTTTCATATTTATTAAGATATAATTCAGTGACAGCTGTTTTGGAACACTGTACCTTCTTCAATTCAATATTGACAGAGGAAGTAGTAAGCAACAAAGGAAAACAAGAAGTCGCTATAAAGGTTGGTCGTAAACGTAATATATTCGGAGTTGTGGCCTTAGTTTGCACAATGAGCATAAAACGTGTGTTCAGGATCTGAATTTCGCAGTGAAGGTTCTGTTTACAGATGAGGTGGGTTTCACGGGGAACGGTATCGTGCATTTCCATAATACGCACGTATGGGCCGATCAAACCCGCATTCACTTGAAGAGAAAATAATCTAACACAAATTTAGTATAAACGTTTGGGCAGACATTCACGGGGACAGATTACTAGGTCCCTATGCGCTAAACAACGGGTTGAATGGTGGTAGATACCTTCCTTCGGAACATATTACCTGTGTTTCTCAAGAATGTGCCCATACATGAACGATAGGCGACAAGTAACACGAGACTTTCAAGGGCGATGGATTCGTCGGGCCTGGCCTGGCCGATCTCCTGACCTAAACCTTCAAGACATTTTCGATGTGGGGACATTTAAAGACCTTGGTCTATGCAGTCCCCATCGATGATGTGGAGACACTACGAGAACGTGTGTTCAATGCCTGTGACGCAATCCGGCAACGAACAGGGGTGTTCCAAAGAATGCGTGATTTCATGAGACGTAAGGTGGAAGACTGCATTGCAATGGATTGCGGTCACATCGAACACATGTTGTGAAGAATAGATCAGAGACCTGGCGATCATTGACAGTAGCAGTAGTAGATCATAACTCCGAAGATATGAAATTTATGACCAATGTTTATAGGAACTTATTTCTTTCTTTATTGCATACTACATCCTCTGTAAAATTGGAACTTTTTTGGGACACTCTGTATATATATATATATATAATCGACACCTACAATGGCGTAACAGCCCTATTTGGTCCTTAGCCTCTCCTTTGTTAGGAGTTACTACACCAAGTTAATTTAGTTACGCTTATTTCCCTAAAGATGTCAAGAATGTCATCCGTTCAATATAACCAATACAATGAGGCATCTAATAGGCAACCCAGGTATTAGGCCTACTAGGATGAAAAAGGTTGGCAATTCTGCTTAGAGACCACTTTCTTCAGGCTTAAGGATACTTTACGAGTCTGAAAATCTCCAGACTCGGGACCCTTATATTTTTCATCCTAAAAACCATCGACCTGCCGAGTTTGAAGCTACGACCTTCGGAACCAGAGACAAAGAAAATAATCCCTAGATCATGAAGGCTGACATATATGCAAATAGCACTGTTGTTGTTATACTGAGTAAGCAGAATGAGTAGTTCAGAATGTAGATTGCAGTGAGAAAACGTGTTTAATGTTTTTTGTACGGATTGTACGGACTGCATTGTATCGTTAATATTTTATTAGATTTCATTTCACTTTAGTTCCATAAATATATAATGAAAATTTCCATATAAATATTAAAATCGTCTGCAAAGTTCATGTTGGTAATTTACTCGTATTTTTACTTCACTTTGAAAAATAGGTAAAATAGCAACTGCTTTTTGCAAATGCGAAGCGATCAATTTAACTCTTCATACTTCTGCTTCTGTATGCCATGATCATTATCGATATCAAGGTTTATGTCTTTTGGCTTGTTCCGCTTAAATCTGGTCACGCCATCTATTCACAGTTTGGCCAACACTTATTTTTCCAATAGGATTATAATTCAGGACGGCTTTTGCTATTCTAGTAGGTGACATGCGTTGAACATGGTCTCTCTAATCATCATCATCCTTCTTTACGGATTAGATATTTGCCTATTCCGATCTCACATCTGTTCAGCCCAGCGCTTTCTTGGTCTTCCCACCGATCTTTGTCCTAGAGGATTATACATCAGTGCCATCTTTGGTATCCTATTCTCTACAATTCTTTGCAGATGCTCTCCCAATTGTTCCTGTGTTCTTCTATTTGTTGAAGAAGTGGTTGTACTTTTACTTCCTCTCTAATATTCTCATTTCTAATATGTTCTTCTCTTGTACAACCTCTTGTCTCTCTAATCAGTCCTATATTTTTCGAGCATTGACGTAATTGATTGTACCCGTATATTCAGTTCATTCCTGATGTCTATGCTTCTTCTGAGATCTTACAACGTACAACCTGCCACAAATCGAAGAAATCTCATTTCTGAAGATTCTATTTGTTTTAACCGATCTGCAGTTAATGTCCAGTTCTCACTGCCATATAGAATAAGTGGCTTCTGAAGGTATTGTTGTTTATCGTGAATTTTTTACGTGTGTGGATTTTCCATGCTGTTATTTTGGCATGGACATCAAGATGTCAACTCTTCCATGAAAACGCACAAGAATGACTAGAGCAGCCCTTCCAACGCGGCGCGGCGCCCGAAATATATAATTTTTTTTTTTTTGGCGCCCGCTACCCATCTTGCCGTATTTTGTTTAAAACAGTTTGTGATAAACTGATAAGTTAATTGAATAATTTTGAATTTTAAATTTATATGGGAAGTAACTTCTGTTGACGTTAGCGAGCTTAGTGGGAGCGTATGTAAATATTCACAAAGTATAATCTTCCAGAATTAGAAATTGAAATTTTAAATCTTCAAGAATACATGTCCTTAAAATCCTCCTATGCAACTTTCGGCAATTTCTGGACTCAAGTGGACAGGTACAAATGTCCCATTGCCCTTAGTGTTGCTCTGCAAAATGTATTCTTGTTCTGATTCGACATACTTTTGCGAAGTCGCATTTTAATCTATGAGCATCATCAAAAATAATACCGATCCTGCTTGACTGACTCGCATTTGGATGACGCATTAAGGACAACCTCTTGCAGCTATAATTTTCTCATTAAATTATAATTATTCATTCACTCATTTTGAGAATTTTTCTCATCATTGAGGGGTTTCTCCAACCAATCTAAGTAATTAAAAATAAATAAATAAATATAAATAACTACGGACTTATAGACTATCAATTTGCAACAAACATTCACAAAGTTCCCATAATTAAAGTTCTCCATCGTTCTCTGTCCTCTGTGTATTCATCTGTTACACCAAATTCCCTCATTAAATTTTGAATGTTGTTCTTCCAGGTTGTTCTTGGTCTTCCTTTTCTGTTCCTTTTTTTTTCAATTTTCCATTGGTAGTCTTTCCATCCTGCATTCTTCTTAATGTGTCGATACCATGTTAGCCTTCTGTGTTCAATCTCATCCATTATATTTCTTCCTGCATTCATCCATTTTCTAATTTCTGTATTTCTATTTTTTTCCAGTTGAGATTTTCTGGCAGCTCTTGTCAAAAAATCCATTTCAACTGAAGTTATTCTGTAGGCATGTTGTTGTGTCATTGTACAAACTTCCGATCCATATAACATTATACTTTCTAGTATGGATTTATAAGTTAGTTGTTTTGTTCTGTTAGTTATGTTTTTACTCCATAGTATAGAGTTTAACATTCCTATGGTTTTTCTTCCATTACTAGTCTTTTTTTTTGTTATTTCTTTAATTGATGTTCCATCTTTCTCTATATTTGTTCCCAACTATCGCTCTTCTTTATCTTTACCCCATCAATATATAATTCATCTGGACCCAGATGAATTATAATTATAACTATTTTTAGTAGTAGTAGTTGTCATAGCAGCAGTAGTAGTAACTGTCATAGTAGTAGGCTAGTATGACTGTGGCAGAAGTAGTGATAATAGTATGGTGGTAGCGGAATTGTTACTTGGCGCCCGCGCTTGCATAGATATCAGTCAGATGTGCCCTAGTACACAAGAAAGTTGGACAGCACTGGACTAGAGAAATTAATGCTTGGGTTGAAATGTGAATGATCATATTAAAAGGAATTCTTAGTTCGTTCAGTGTGTGCTGATTTGGCTGTCCATATAGGGGAGGAAAATGAACTCTTTCATCAATATAAGTTTCAATAGTGGAAGAATACATTTTTACAATGTTCTCGCATTTGGGTTGTAGTGCCATCAGATCATAAACAAATTAATCACCTACTTCACATGGTGCACATACCTAGTGGTGGCGCTACTTGTTTTATTTACGTAACGATGCGGTACAATCTTGCCATTACTTTTTACCAACGAATAAAATAGTGCATGGTGGTATACACATCCCATACTTTCAGTAGTATAGTGTAGTTTGATAGGCCTTTGATGCAATTAAAATCTTTACTCATTCATTCCTTGTCCATTATATAATATTTTGTTTATATCATTCTTCTTTGCACTATTTTTTTGTGTGTCAGAGTGCGTTTTATAGTTTGAAACTTTCTCCTAAATTTGTTTTATGTTAATAAAATAAAACTTTTAAAGTTTTATATGATTTTCATATTTATTAAAATACAAATTCGTAACAGCTGTTTCAGTACTTTGTCCATTCTTCAGACGAATTTTATCATGATTACAAATTAATTTTGTTTTTATATAATTCATTTATATATATATATATATATATATATATATATATATATATATATATATTCATTTGTAATCATGATAAAATTCGTCTGAAGAAGGTAAAAAGACCTGAAACAGCTGTTACGAATTTGTATTTTAATAAATATGAAAATCATATAGGCCTAAAACTTTAAAAGTTTTCTTTTATTTTCTTTTATTAAGATAAAAATGGATTTTCATCAAGTAAACGCCAAATCAATTGATTAAATTTGTTTTATATTATTTCCTAGTGTCTTTAATTACCTTCCTCAGTCTGGTATCAATCTATTGTTTGTTGTTTTGTTTATTTTGTTTCACTTTGAATTATTTTTTAATGTTTTATGTGCCAGAATTTATTTTATGTTTTGAAACAGGGTCCTAAATGTATATATTTTGTTTTGCCTCTCTCTTTAACTAAAACTTTTTTTTTGTTCAGTGACACCAGTTTGTCATTTAGACATTTCTGGTATTCTCTCCTGGTTTTGGAGTATTGTAACCCACTTCTAGATTGGGGCGTCTGGAAGACGATGGTGATGACGGTGGGTAATGATATGCCAAGAGAGGCCTTAGTCCTAAACTTAATCTAATGAGGTGAATGTGATATTGATGATAATGATGGCAAAATTATGTTCGGGACCGTTTGGGCCTTATGGTATCCAGATATTTGTCTTACAGGTGAGAAAAAAAACCAAAAAATCTCACTCAGGAAATTTGTCCCGATCGGGGATCAAACTCGGACCTTTGTAATGTATATATTCTATATCTACCATTTCTGTAACTGAACCCAAGTATGAGGACTTGCTAATTCTAGTGTCAATGCTGTATACATTTATTTGTGAATAAAATTTTTTCTTATAAAGTAAAGTAAAGTAAAGTAAAGTGATCCCACAACAGGCCCGGAGGCCCTTGGGGTAGTAGGAGGTTAAGGCTCCCACTTTTTTTTCTAGACAATCGGCACTTTATGTCAGCCGGGTTGTCAGCCCTGCGTGACGGCCGCCTTTACCCCCAGAACAAGCGTCTGGTACTCATTTCCGTTAGAGGCTGAGTCGACCCCAGGGCCATAGTGCCGCCATAGAGTTTGGGTCAGTTTAAAAATCCTGACCACTACGGGACTTGAACCCTCGACCCTCCGGCTTGTAGCTCAGTGCCTTAACCACTACGCTACGGCGTGCCCCCAAAAATGTTTTTCTTACTCTAATTTAATTGTATTATTATTTCCAATCCAATTCCAGATGCATTTATATTTTTTCATAAGTAATACCACGAGTGATTTCCAAATTATCTGGAGAATTTGGAAATCAAGAGTGGCATTTGTTAGGACTATTTAATGAATAAAATTAAGCTGTTTACTCACAAATCATTATTTAACTATAGTTATTTTTAAATATTTATATATTTAATGTAAACGGCGATGTTTGAAAACAAATGAGAAACGATTGGTACGTTTTCATTTGCTTCTTTTGTTCAATCACTGCAACCAGATCATAATATTATTTATTGCCAAAGGAATGCAGTATTGTAAGAATGCACTCTAGTGGAGAAAATTATAACCAACGTTATAGGTATTAATTAATTTCTGATGTCCTATGATGTAAATATGTCAATTATATTTTTCTGCGTCATTTCCTGGAAAATAATTCGTTTAAGAAAGTGCAAACAGTGTTTTTTTTGTGGTATAATCAATTGTTACAAATGTTTTTATATTATATCTCGTATGCGCTACGTGTTGACATTTATCCACTATATATACAATCTGGTAACCGTATTTCTTACGGAGTCAGTCACTGCAAAATAATGCTATGACCTATTCAGAATGTTAAAAAGGAGGTGCCTTCTTTATTATGATACTTCTTTATTATGATAAACTTTAATTGGTAAATTTTAGGCGAAACACGATTGTGATTGTAAATCAAAAATCATTGTAACGTGATTGGTCATTGACTCCCATTTGGGGCATGAATTGAATAGTCAGTGCAATCTATTACCATCCCATGACACTGTTCCACTTGTCGGCAAATGTATAAGTTCGTGATGTCCTGAATTGAGATACAATATGAAAAGATTAACTTTATTTGTAAAGGAAATAATAATAATGACATAATATCAGGTTTATTCTTGTAATTGCACACATACCTGTAGGGAAGAGTTTTTCTATAACATCCTTTGGAACGAATCAGAGGCGACCTCAGGATGACATTTAGAGGGAAATTGGGGCTCAGGAAGTTGGTAAACACTGCTGGGGGTGGTGAACGTATTTCCCAAGAGCTGTTAATTATGCAACGCAGCTAAGTTTTATGTGTTTGTGTGGAACTTTAGCCCTAAGGTGGGAGGTGTGAGTAAACATTCCTATGTATTAATCCTATTTACAGTAAATTATATGACAGTTTAATATTTCATGTCCAATCGCATATGAATTTCTTAATACAGAAAGGTAAAGATAAAGTAATCCTACTGCAGGGCATAGGAAGCTCTTGGGGTAGTAGTGGCTTAAGGCTCTCGCCTATGTGGACAATAAGCACGAGATGTCAGTCTGATTGACTTAACACTGAAACGGGATGAGATAAGATAGTCCTAACATAAAGGAGAGAATTGTTTACGACCAATGTTGAACGGCAATGGGGATTATTCTTTCGCAGCCCTATGGTGGGAAGCATAGCCATCCCGTGCTCCAAGACAGAAGTCCATTTGTCCCATAATTTTTAATATTATTGTGCCAAAATGATGGTTGGAATTTTGAACAATGTTTTTATCAATATGATGATGATTATTATTATTATTGTTATTATCTTATTATTATTATTATTATTATTATTATTATTATTATTATTATTACTACTACTATTATTACTATTATTGCTGTTTTTATTACACCACTGTGTCTGAGATTAACGTCGTTGCCTCGTTTGCAGCGGGCCCAGGTTCGATCCACGGTCGGCACAAGCATAGTCAACCCGAGTTCGAAGACAATTCTATATGTCCCGTAATTTTTAATTATTGTGCCAAAATGTTGGTTGAAATTTTGAACAATGCTTTTATTATTATTATTATTATTATTAATTATTATTATTATTATTATTATTATTATTATTATATTATTATTATTATATATATTATTATTATTATTATTATTATTATTATTATTATTATTATTATTATCATTATTAATTATTATTATTATTATTATTATTATTATTATTATTATTATTATCTATATTATTATTATTATTATATTATTATTATTATTATTATTTTATTATTATTAATTTATTATTATATTATTATTATTATTTATAATATTATTACTTATTATTATATTATTATTATTATGTTATATTATTATTATTATTATTATTATTATCTTATTCTTCTTATTCATATTATTCTTCTTCTTAATTATTCTTATTCCTTATTTTCTTAATCATTATATTCTTCTTCTGTCTTCTTCTTCTTACTTCTTCTTCTCTTTCTTCTTCCTCCTATCTTCTTCTTCTGGCTTCTTCTTCTCCTTCTGTCTTCTTCTCTTCTTCTTCTTCTTATATCTTCTTCTTCATTCTTCTTCTTCTTCTTCTTCTTCTCCTCTTCTTCTCTTCTTCTTCTTCTCTTCTTCTTCTTTCTTCTTCTTTCTTCTTCTTCTTCTTCTCTTCTTCTTCTTCTTCTTCTTCTCTTCTTCTTCTTCTTCTTCTTCTTCTTCTCTCCTTCTTCTTCTTCTTCTTCTTCTTCTTCTTCTTCTTCTTCTTCTTCTTCCTTCTTATCTACTACTCCTGTTGTTTTTTAGTCCACCGCTGTCTCTGACCGGTAACGTCTCAGTCTCGTATGCACGTTGGATCCTCGGTCGGGACAAATTTCCTGGTGAAGTTTTTTTCGTTTTTTTTCTCTCCACCTGTTAGACCAAAGTCAGGAACGTTAAGGCCCAAAATGCTCTCCGAATATCATCTGATCATCACTATTAATATCCATATAATATGCCTTACGAATACCACTAAATATATATTATAATCAATACTAAAAAATTCATTGTTTAAAACCCTTGAGGTGGATATCATAAATAAAATTAAGTTAAAATATTATAAGTTATAACATATATTGATAATTATCAAAAGAGAGAGGATGTTTAGGCAATAAAATTGTAGAAAAAGGCAGGAAAAAGGCACTTAAATTCGTACTATAGACAGTAAAGGCTATTTTAAACATAGACATTACTTACACAGATAAATAACAGAAAAACTAGGCTCACATTTATTGCAAATGTCTACAAGGTGTTTCAAGAATCCGTCGCCGTGACGTAGTCGGTAGAGTCCCTACCTTCCACTCCGGCGACCCGGGTTCGATTCCCGGCGGGATAGGGGATTTTAAATCTCCACTTTGGATCTGGGTGTGTGTCCTGTCTTGTGTTTGTATGTGTGAATAAGATAAAAAGGTTAACAAAGGTAAAACAAAGAGGAAGAACAGTGTAAACAAAAGAAAACGACAAAGAAAGAAATTAAAAAAACAAAGACAATCAAAGATAAAAAAACAGATTATTAACAATGACACACTGACGTTTGTCAGATAATATCAATTCTTCAGTTATGTTTTAAGTTGGTATCACCGTGAAAATGAGATCCATTTGCAACACATTATTTACAACATTGTTGGAATAAACAATTACTTCTAAATCCAATCAAATACAGAGCCTACGCTAAATCACAATAATAGAAAAATAAATAATAACTACCAAAATACATAAAATGTCCAGAATAGTATAAAAGAAAGGTGCAAAGTAAGTTATATAAAAGTCGAAAGTAAAACGTTCCCATAATGTTCATATCACTATACACTTATTCTCTTCTGAAGTGGAATTATGACATAGAAATTTTATTTTTGTGTTCAATGGATATCTTTAGCACAAATTACAATGGCCAACATGATTTTTGTCTCATGAGTACCAATATTTGTACTTAATGCAGTTTTTTATCGTGTTTTCAAATATGTATTCGGAATTTCTCCATCACCCACAGTTTTTTTATTTCAATTTCAATTAATGGATTTATATAATTATTTTTTTAATAAACGTTTTTTCGTTCATTTATTATCTTGGCGCAGTGAGAGATGAGCATGGGGAACACTTTCATCAGCAGATTTCAGCTATGGAAAAAATATATCAAGGCAAATTGAATCCTAATGTGCTGGCCGATTATTGTTGGACCATCAAGAGGGATGCTGCACAGGCGAAATCTAGCAGAAAATCGTCATTTCTTACTTTCTAGGTGAGTCCAAATGTTCGAATATTGTGTAGTTACGAATGAGGAAAATATTAAAGCGTTTGAAATTATTATAAATGCCTGTCTCTCGGAAACATTGCGTGATTGAGAAAAACCGATATCATATTTGAATTCAGAAGAAAAAAAAGTGCCGATTGTCTAGAAAATGTGGGAGCCTTAACCTCCTACTACCCCAAGGGCCTCCGGGCCTGTTGTGGGATTACTTTAAATGTCCCGCGCCATAGCCGAGCGGTTAAGGTAGGAAGCCTTGGCGCAGAGCTACGGGACTTGCGCTGGTTCGAGTCTCCATGGGGAAGAAATTTTCTCATGGTGTTTCGGCCAGTATGGGACCGGTGCCCACCCAGCATCGTGAGGCAATTGGGTAGCTACAATAAGTAGCGGCTCCAGGTTGAGGAACCAGCTATAACGGCTGGGGGACTCGACATGCTAACCACATGTCACCCCTACACTGGCTGTTGATCATCTACCTCTGTGATTGACACATGTGGATGTGAAGGGCCAGCAGCCGGCTGGTAAAAGGGCAACTGCTGAAAAGTGGAAAGACCCTCAATCGGAAAAGAAAAAAATACTATCAGAATCACATATTTTTCTTTCTGAGACAAAAAAAAAGTTTATTTTTTGTTGCTCAGGGTTAATATTAATGTTGAAAATGAACGTTTTTCTTGGGCTCTAAATTTTGGAGTCTTTATGTGAGTCCAAAATTTATTTGGAGAGTTATGATTTTTTTCTTTACCTGAATAACTGTCAAGTTGCTAAATTATTTATAAAAATAAGGGGTAAATTTGACGATGGTTTACATATTATACAGTAAGTACATATTATTTTTTATAATATTTACACAATTCTGTCTTCCAACCTTAACATTTAGAAATAGAGTAAAAATATGAGCATGAAGTACACCTTATATAACATCATGATAAAACCAATCACAGAGATGTTGAAGAGGTTAATTTTCTGAGAGTGAGGGAAAAAAATAGACATTTTACCACAAATCCAGACGTTATTTATTAACTTCATACGATATTACATATAACAAGTTAGGTAAAATTATTTAAATGCAGTGGCTTTTGAAATTTTTCATTAGACAATAATGACCGAGGAAAACAAACATTAACAATAACAAACAATAACAAGAAAGATTATGAAATGTTCATCATCTTTTCCCTGGCTTCCAGTATCTGTCCACGAAATTGTTGGTTGTTAGGGTTGGGCAAGTTCGGATTTGATCAGCATCCATATCTTCCATAGTGTTGCAGAGGATACATTGTTGAGTTGGTAGAAGACCGAAGCGATGAAGGTGTTTACCTAGGCAATCGTGTCCTGTTGCAGTACGGAATGATTCAACGGTTACTCTTTCTGGACCAATCTGGCAGTGTACTTTGGATGAATGCTTTCCAAGGTTTGTCAGTCATTTGGAGCTCTAGGGAGTTTCTGAAGGCTTCTCTCACTCTGAAGCGGATGTTCATAGCTGCTCTAGAGTAAGATATAATGTTCGGTGATGTCTGAAGGATGTGGGTTCCTTTCTTGGCCAGCAAATCTGCCATTTCGTTCCCTGTAAAGTTAGGTAAAATGTTAAGGATTCTATCAGCGAACGTTAAAAAGCGAACTATTTAAAAAAGAAGTCGAAATTCCTCAGTAAACGAATTATATGTCCGATTTTAATGGTTTACGTAATATGTAGGCTATTTTATTTGTTAATTCAATCATATGTATGCAGTCTCGTTGCAGGAAAACAAACATGGCTGCTAGAGTGATTATAAATTTCGACTTCAAAGTAAACCCCAGTCCCCAACGGTCGAATTTATGTGATGTTTTGAAAAGTGTCTTTCTCATTTCATTCCAATAGCATATACCAAGTTACGTCGTAGAAAACTGAAAATTGCGCCCGCTACAGGAATTTTTAATGTTTCCTTCAGGTGAACCCACACTCCTAATATACGATTTAGATGTATTTCTTAATTGATTACTATACTCAGACTTTGGTTCTGAAAGAACAGCAAATTGTGACCGCTAGAGCGTTTTATTGAGTGAACATATTTAAGTAGTAGTCGCAAAATAATAGAAAGTTAAAAGTGAACTAAACCTGTAATTAGTGCTTTCAAAACTAACAGACTTAGACACACACACACACACACACACACACACACACACACACACACACACACACACACACACACATACATATATACATATATATATATATATATATATATATATATATATATATATTAATGAGAATTCTCCTCAATACAGATGATTGTCTCCAGTCGAATACTTAATACAGGCTTTCCACTTTACAGCAGTTCGCCCTAGATTCCTGCTTTCCAGATATTCCTGACTTCCCATTGTCCCTCTTCCATACCCTCTTCAGCATGGCATCATATATTCCCTCATGCCATGTTCTTATATTTCTCCCCCTCTTCCTTCTGCCTGGTACCACCCAATCTAACACCTGTTTAGGCCACTGGTCTTCCGACATCCATTGTACATGTCCATACCACTGTAGAGCTCTCTTTGTTATCCTATCGATAACAGTTTCTTGTGCATCCATTTCTTGTCTGATATATGTATTTCGAACACGTTGTAGCCGGACATTCTCATACTTCTCCCTAATCCATCCATTTCTGTCGCCAAGATCCTTTCATTTATTATATATATATATATATATATATATATATATATATATATATATATATCATGTTGATCTTCTAAATATGACTGATAATTTGTAAAACAAATCAAATATATTTTTATGAGAACAATCTCATTAGCTATATTCCATCGGAATTCGTTAAAATATTTAATGAGCAGGTACATTTCTAAGTTAACTAAAACATCATCTTATTACAGTAGCGTTTCTTCTTTGGTAATCTCGGGTTTAGCGCCGAAACAAAATATGGAATCTCATATAAGAAACTCCGGAATACGAACCCAGAACGCTATAATCAAAGCCAATGATGCAGTCATACGTATCCTTCAGTTTTAAATCTCAAGAATTTAAATCATATTACTTTAGTTAATTGAAATTCAAGAAGAGAAATTTGTTAAATTTACTTTTTAAACATGTAATTGATTGTGAAATATTAGCACATCTTTGTGACACAGTTAGAGGTAAATTTCCCAGGTAATAAATGTGTATTTACCTTCCGCAATGTAATTTGATAGAGGTGTTTGTAACCGGTTCAGAAGTTGGGGTCAGTCTCATAAAGCACCCAGATTAATGCGAGATTCATTAACAGTACCACAATTACTCTTTTTCTCATCACGATTGTAATTTGTACACTTGCTAACATGACTTGAAAGTCCGACATTACAAAAACATACACTTGCTCAAACACATACACATTCACTCTCTCAGTCCCTAACAGTATTAAAATAGTTTTCATGTGGGAAGCTTCTTGTAGGAAAGCCAGAGGGAAAACGCCCAGTTGGTAGACCAAGAATGAGGTGGGAGAACAACATTAAGTGTGATTTGAGGGAAGTAGATTATACAGGGAATGATTGGCAAGCATTAGCTCAAGATAGGGATGTATGGAGAGCTTATGTCCGCGCGGTCATGAACCTACGGGTTCGATAGTGCCAGTGAGTAAGTAAGTAAGTGGAATTGAAATAAAAATACCGTTAAACTTTACAACCTGTGACGCGACTTTTTTAAATCCTTCATAAACTCCTGTCAAATATTATTCTTAGGGTTTCATTTCTCAAATTATTTCCCACCATTTACAATGGATTTTTACATTTTTTCTAACGATTATTTCAATATGCATATTCTATGACTATTTAACTCATGCCCCAAATGGGAGTCAATGGCCAATCACGTTTCAATGAATTTAGTTTTACAACCAATTACCGTTGTGTTTCATCTCGATGGTTATAGAATTTTGATTACCAAAATAAAGAAAGCTCCTCCTTTTTAATATTCTGAACAGGTCAGAGCATTATTTTGCGGTGACGACTCTCTAAAAAAATACGTTGAATATAGCAAATAATGAACAGCTTCCTTCGACCTACACATTTGATAATTAATAATAGGTATTATTGCAGCCAATGGTCATATAGAAAGAATTGTTTTCATGTCTTAGAGAAGTCTGTTATCGATGTTCCTATGTTTTTACACTGTACAAGGTGATATCGGTCACAGTACGACCCACATAGTTTGCACTTGTACTTTTCTTCTGGGTTATGGCGCTTCACTGTTGTGCATATCCTGTGGTGGAAACCATGGACCGCGACTCTCGTCACGGTGTGTCTGAGGTCGTATCTGGCTGCTGTCCATTCCCTGTAGATCATCGCATCCGTTGCGTAGAACTCAGGCCATATCTGTTCTCTCTTCTCGTTGAGTTCCCTCAGCAGTTCTTTGTAGGCATCTGTTGCCGGCAGGAGAAGTTCCAGGTGGAGCTCTTCTATGAAGAAGGGTTAGGCGTGAAGGCGTGTATTTTGATACGCTTAGCGCTATCTTTAAAAAGTGTGCTTTGACTTTTTCTATTTCGTCTAGGTTTGCCTTATTTAGGTTCTTCCAAATCACTTCTAGTCCATAGGTCATGATTGGTGCGATTTTTAAGCAGAAGATGGTCATTGCTGTCTCCAGAGAGAGTTTACTCAGGTTTTTAATACTGTTCGTTGCTATTCTGGCCGCTAAGGCGCGTTCTTTGATGTGCTTATGGAAGGTGTCACCTCGGCTCTGCAGTGTGATCCCCAGATATTTGAAATGGTTTACATTTTGCAGTGGGTCTCTCTTATACCGAATGCAGTCATTTGCTGCGAGTCTTCCTCCTTTCCTAAAGGTAAATTTTACTGTTTTCTTCTCATTTATTTCGAGGTCGTTCTTTTCGGCCCATGTTACGAGTTTGTCGAACGCTGTTTGAGCTTTTTCGATGTCTTGGTATGTAATCACTATGCCATCAGCGTATGCCAAAATTTGGAGTTTTCTGTTTCTATCTCTGTGGGTATTTTTGCTGTTGCCATTATGAAAAGTAGGGGGCTCAACGGGTCACCTTGGAGTAGCCGATTGTCTGATCTATTTGCTCTGTTTTGAAACTCCGTCGTCTATCTGCACTTGGTTTCTAGAGAGGATGTTCTCAATTAATCTAGTTATTTGGTTTCTCCCTGCTGCTTCTTCCATTCTTCTTTTTATCAGCTGTCTCTTCAAGAGGTCGAAAGCCTTCTTGTAATCTATGAAGATGGCATGTAGTTTTCCTCTCGGTTGTTCTAAGACTGTTTCAATGCTCTCTTGTAGACATTTAATTGCTTGTGTCGTCCATTTCCCTTTTACGAACCCGAACTGTTGTTCCGGTATGACGTGGGCTGTCATCGCTCTTAATCTCTCCGTAAGTATGCTGGTCATTATTTTTTAGTGTTGTGCACTCTAGGGCTATTTCCCTGTATGAGTTTGGGTCCTTTCGTGTCTCCTTTGGCTTTGTACAGCACCTTCAGCGTTGCTATTCTCCATTGTTCGGAATGCTGCCTTGCCTTAGGCATTCGTTGAAAAGCTCTGTCCAGGTGTCTGCGAGAGCTTGCTCTGTTTCTTTGAGGTGTTCGAAGGCAATTTCGTCAGGTCCGCAGGCTTTTCTGTTTTTAGAACTTGCAATGTGTCTTCTCACTTCCTCTCTGGTGAAGAAGCAGGATTTCTCCACTTCTTCATTCCTTCTGGTTGTTTCTGGGCATGTTTCTTTGGCATGCAGTACTTCTTTAAAGTGTTTCTCCCACGTATGTATTGGCATATCTCTTGGAAAGGATGGCTGTTTTGGTGAGGTCACTTTTTACCATCTTCCTCTGCTTTTTCTATGATTTTTTCTTCTTCTTCCGCCTGGTATGTTTCTTTATACCTTTCCACCGTTTGTTTATAGGCTCTCCTGGTATTTTGGTATTCTTATAGGTCTTCGTGTGTTTTCGATAGTTTTGCCTTGTGGAGTGCTATGATCGCGGCTCTCCTCGCTACGTAGCATTAATAATAATAATAATAATAATAATAATAATAATAATAATAATAATAATAATAATAATAATATTTCAATTCCACATGAAAAAATCCAGAAGGAATTGAAATATTATTATTATTATTATTATTATTATTATTATTATTATTACTATTATTATTATTATTATTATTATTATTATCATTATTATTAAAATAATAATAACTTTATATTACACAGCAGAGTTAAGGCCTTAAGGCCTGATCTGCCACTCAAGTAGGTTACATAAAATTTACGACGGTTGTTCATTGATCATTAGGGAGGCTTAGGCATAGTTTGTAGGATACTGTTATGCTGTAACTGTATATCGGAGATATGTTCTGGATTCATTTGGGGGAAGGGAAGGATTAGTGAATGACTTCGACATTGTACCTACTGTTTCCCATAAGCAACAGAATTAGTTAATTAACTTTCTGTACTGTTACTGCAGATTTTTTGTTTTGAGAAATGGTCTCATACTTGCATAATATAATCTACGTATCAAACAATGATACCTTGAAGGTTGTTCTCTAAGAATATTATTTTTTAACAATCTTCTTTGTTTACGCTACAAGCCTTTGATTGGTCCATCGAGTGTTTATTTCTCAGGTATTTAACCCATATTAGAGTTTCCTGTGATTGACCTCAGATTAAAATCAAAGTGATTTGAATGCCTTCGAGATAATATCTGACATATGTTTTTCAAATCTCTTACGTTATACTTCTCAATACAAAGTCCGTCACATAGGAACTGCGTGAACTAGAAGATAGTTCATCAGGAAGTCTAATTTCTAATCAGATTTTCCTGGTTAACGAAATATATAGGGCTATTAAGAAAGAAGGAACAGACTTCAAACATTTATTTCTTCCAAACAATAAAAAATAGAAACACAATCACAACGTTCCTGGAAAGAGAACATTTTGAAGTTTCTTTCACGGCCGCATTGGCGCTGTTGCTTGTCATGTTGATTGTTTTGTATTAAAATGGCGACACAACAGGACGTTGGATTCGAAGAGGAGCAGAAGATCAACTTCATTACCGATGGCCTCCCAGATCACGCGACTAACCCTGTGTGATTTTTATCTGTGGAGTTACGTAAAATACAGTGTTTTTATCTCCTCTATGCCTGACTCTCTTGAAAATCTGCGATATTGCATTGTTTAACCTGTGAATTCGATAACTAGAGACCAGCTGATTCGAGTGTGGCAAGAAATGAGCGACCGTTTTGATATTTGCCGTGTAACACATGGTGCTCGTACTGAATGCATATAATAGTGAATTTTGAACTTTTCTATTTCCAGAAACGTTGGAATTGGTTTATTTTTTTTGTAGTTTGGAAGAAATAAATGTTTGAAATCTGTTCCTTCTTGCTGAATAGCCTTGTAAATCTATTTTGTCAATTCAATCGTATCCACTAGAACGATTTTTCAATTATGAATTTCAGATTAATTCTCATTTCTAATAATGGGATTTCAGAGAATAACTTCCTCATTTTATTTTAGTCATTCACCGTGCTCAGTTAAAAAAAAACCGAGGGTTGGGTCCACTACTGCGTTTTTTAAAATTTCGTTTCACATGAGCTCCCACTCTTAATAATCCGATTTTTCTTGTTAACTAGTATCTTAAATTTATAATATGTATAGTGTATATTATATAGTTATATTCATTCACAATCCCCTACAGTCACATGCACACGCTCCGATCAGAGAGTGGGAAAGTCTGTCTCTCCCATAAATTCCTTTAAGGCCCGCATGAGTCTTACAGTGTATACAGCTTTTTGTGGTGACCATGTCCCACCAATTCGTCTTATCATCATCATCTCCTATCAGGAGCATAGGGCATCCACAAAGCGTCGCCATTCTATTCTGAGTCAATTTCTTTTCACTTCTCCCCACTTCTCCTTCTCTCAGGTTTTCTCCTCACTTGCAGTTTCTTCAAGGCTGTTTTTTTTCCTGTTTCGGTCCCTGCCTCTATCCCCTGTGTTCCTATGGGTTTTTCCAATCCAATGCATTTCTTTCAATCGAATCATCACACGATCTTTTCGTAGTGGTGGCCTATCCAGTTCCATTTTCGAGTTTTTATTTTTTTTTTTGTTTTTTTTTTCATAATTCTTTATTTGATAATTCCTCTTATGGAGCTTTGGAAATATACTTCGCTGAGACTGAAGAATGTTGCACACACTGGAAATCAGGTGCTAGACTGTTTGCTATTGGTTGGCTGCATGGACATGTTGATTTTTACTGGTAATGGCGAATATGTGGATTTATGGATCACATGTGAAAACCGTTTCCACCCCCTCCAGCGCGTATACTACTATCATCTCAGTAAGTTACTTTACCGGATTTTAGTTTAAATACTTTTCCCATTAAATTAATTTGTAAATTATATTTCTTGTATCTTTATTATAATAAGGTAATGAATAAGTTATTTATTTATATTTATATCATGTATTTTAGCCTGGTTAGAGTTAAGGCCCCTAGTACCTTATCTTCTACTCACCAAGAAAAACATATGTTACATTCAAGTACAAAAAATAACAATAATATTAGATATTAAGCGATTAACTTAACAATAATAAAAATAAGATCTAATAATACAATAAAGTTAAAGACAATTAAAATTAAAACTAGTAAAGAATATATATACACTTTTTTTTCTTGATTGTTTCTGTTATTTACACAGGTATCCTCAACCAAAATATTCTTTTTTTTTCTTCCACACTTGCCGGTCTTGCATACTGCTTCTGTCATATTTCTCTTCTTCATGTTGTCTTGAATTCCTTTATCCACGTAGGGTTTGGTCTATAACGTTTCCCTTTTTCCAGGAGGTATCCATTTCAATACTTCTTTGTTTGTTTCTGTGTCCCTTCTTCTCATTATATTATGTCCATACCATTTTAGTTGGATTTCTTCAATCTCATGTGCAATATCCTTTTCTACATTCATTATTTCCCTTTTTCAATTATTGTATTATATATATATATATATATATATGTGTGTGTGTGTGTGTGTGTGTGTGTGTGTAGGACGTCCTAGAAGACAATGGGAAGATGAATTCTGAGGGCGGAACAGGAAGATGATGATGGTTATATATATATATATATATATATATATATATGAAAATAATAATAAATGCCTGAGTCGGGATTTGAACCCGAGTCTCTAAACTCTGTAAGTTTAGCGCTCTAACCATCTGTGACCATCTCAGCCGCTCAGGTATCCTAACACAAACATGTATTTTTCTTATATATGTACTATTCAGTTATAACACCTAAATATAAATAAATAAATATGTGTGTGTGTGTGTGTGTGTGTGTGTGTGAAACTCATCCAAACGTTAACTTCACATTTCGGCTGACTTAACTTTCGCTGTCATAAATATGAGTAGGCCCAACAATCAGTCAGTGGGTCTGGGGTTCATGACCTTGTCAGTATATGTGATGTAGTGGACCGAGAGAGAGAGAGAGATAGAGTCACCCAGTTCTCATGAATACAACTTCCCACGTGGGTGGACAAGATAACACGTTCAAGCAGGTTATCTCAATGGAAATATTATGTGACGTCAATAATACATCTGTCTGTGACTTAAGTAAATAGACATTATTCAAATATCTGTGAATATCATATCGGAAAAATTAAATCACACAGGCATAAAAATATTCAAATACCAACCTACAAGCCTCCAGTAATGTGCATTCCTCATTTTTATGAAGATTATAAACATCAAGGAATTCTATAAATTCTATCGTCATTAACGCCATGGTTTAGGTTAGTTGCCTGTCCATTTCTATTGGCACAAAACATTCTAATATTTGTAGCGATTTCTTATCCAATTTCTGAAAATCAGGACCCTCACCAGGCGGTCACATCATGCCTTGGCGCAGGCCTATGGGACTTGCTCAAATTCTATTCCCTATGGGAGATGAAATGTAATCATAGAATTCGGCCAGTCCAAAAATTATATCTACAGTTTTTAAGTGCAAGATACTAAAATCCAGCGCCAAATCTCTCATTTAAAGTACAGGGAAGTGATACAACCACTGAGGTAGTAAACTGAATACCGGTAACCCTCACTACGTGCCGTTCGCGCCGTGTCCCGCCTAACTTCACTCCGCTCTTACTCATGTAGGGAGATTATCTGCTCCGTACAGAGGGTTGACATTGCTGGATTCTGGCTTGCAGATAATAACGGCAGATATTTTTTGGTCTCAGCCTTGGTATATCAGAACACTTCTCTGGGAGAAATTCCAAAGTATGTTTTGGCATGCAATTGTTGAGAGTTCCCTTGTACAACTTGAGCACGTTTCGTGAGAATATTTAAACTGTAATCAGTCAGACATGCAGAATCAGGTGCTACTGGCGGCAAGTCTTAAAGAAATGCGCTTCACACAGGGAAAGGCACGAAATCCTCTTTCAATTGAGATTTATGGTATGTTATTGATTAATATTATTGCTATGTTTCCATCAGACGTGCTTGATGGGTAAGTGCAGAATGTATGCAATGGTCCAATTTGCCCACCCATACACATATGACACACTTGTGGATCGTGATTGGACAGACACGTGCATCTCAGATCGTGATTGGCTCATGAAACCTGCTCCAGCACTACAACTTCTGATAAAATTTCACATATATACCAAACACATCTAACTTGATATCAAGGGAACAATATTATAAAAACACAATACAAAGCATGGTATGTTCAAAAATTAAATTGTGCCTGTTGATAGGTGCCGTCGTCCTCAACTTTGTTAAAATATTGCATATAAAATTAACTGGAGCGCTTTCGGAAGCTATCTTCCATCTTCTGCAGGTTGAGATGGAAGAAAACTTCCGAAAGCGCTCCAGTTAATTGTATATACAATATTTTAACAAAGTTGAGGACGACAGCACCTACCAACAGGTACAATTTAATTTTTAACTTTCATCATATGACTTCACCTCAACGGAATTTGATATGAATTTTACTAGTATTGATTATATGTTCAGTTTTTGTTGAAAATGAGTTTCACATTAAATATTATGTTTTTAGCGAATTCAGGAGGAATATAACTATTGAGATTCTTCACAAAAATTGCAACCGTTGAAAATGTTCACTTAATTTCAGGGCTCGTGTTAATCCCAATTCTTAATGATATGATTTTGGCGACTAACTAACTCGATAATTCTTTTCTTAATCAAAAGTTTCATCCATCCATCCATCCAATCCATCCAATGGCTAATTGACTAAAAATCGAGCTTTGGCCTCCCTTAACTTCTGCCTCCAATCATCTCTATTTTGCGCGGCAAACCTCCAGTTGTGACACTTATGTAGTCTTGCAGTATCTTCCTTAATATCAATCTCCTATCTTGTTTCTTCGGGTCTTCCAACTCGTCTCTTCCCCATAAAACTTCCTGTAAGCACATTTTTTTGTGTGCTCGGTCTATTTAGGACCTTTGTACATGGCGAGCTCACTCCAGTTTCTTTAGTTTAATAAAAGTGACAAGGTGGAATTCATTATATTTGTTGTATAATTATTTGTTGTATCCTATTCTCCACTGACCATTCATACTAATCAGTCCAATTATTTTCCAGAGTTTTTTTAATTATATAGGGCTACCTCTTATCTTTCAGTGAGGCTCCATGTCTTACTACCATAAGTAAAAACTGATCTTATTAAGACTTCATTATTTTTATTAAGTGAATAGGCCTAATAAGCTTCTTTTATAAGATTCATGATGTGTTCCGTTGAGGTTTATTTAAAATTAATATAAAATTATAGAATATTCACCTGAAAGGTCCGTCTCCTCAACTTAATTAATCATTTAACTGTAGCGCTTTCGGGACTTGTCCCATCATCGGCAGGATTCAAAGGACATCGCATGTTAAATACTGAAAACACCCTAACAGTAATGCACAGAGAAAATAATCCAGCGAAGATAAACGTACTCGAAGAGATGGAAATCATGAAAGCAGCTCACAACGACAGCCTGATAAACGAAAACGAACCCAATACATGCAACCCCCTCTACCAGATCTTCAGTGAAACACCAGTTTTGAATCCTGCCGATGATGGGACAAGTCCCGAAAGCGCTACAGTTAAATGATTAATTAAGTTGAGGAGACGGACCTTTCAGGTGAATATTCTATAATTTTATATTAATATCTAATAAGCTTCGTTTACCAATTTCAGTCTTCTTTATACTTCAACGTGTTCGTCTTATTATCTGTAATACATGAGCTAAGATAGTTAAAATTTTTCACAGTGTCAAAACCTAATTCTTGCATACTATTAGATTGTTGTTCCGCCATTGGTTTAACACCTGTCTATATCATAGCTTGTGTTTTTTCGTGTGTTGATTTCAAGGTCTATATCTTCTTGTTGCTGCTTTCTATTATGTATATAATTCTTGAATTAATCAAAAGTTAGATACGAGTTTCGTTCAGAGGAAAAAAGCAGACGCGGCAGCTTGAGTGAATATTAAATTTCGAATCTCAGGTAAACCCATAATTCTAATTGTCGGAATTCGGCAATAATTTTAAAATAATTTTAATTTGTGGTCAGTAAACTCTCTCTCTCTCCTCTCTCTCTCTCTCTCTCTCTCTCTCTCTCTTCTCTCTCTCTCTCTCTTCATATATTCATTTTGCATCATTATGAATTGTGCAGATTTAAGAAGGCATAAAAAACAATCCCAAATTTGACTGCTGTCCACAAATTAATCCATAATTTAAATAAATCAGCCTTTTTAAAAGTACGAAAGCATAATAAACATTATATAGGCTCAATTCTGCAAATGCGTGCTATTATGCATTGCAGAGACTTTTGATGTCTCAACTCCTTTCAAAAAACGTTAAACTGAAAATATATAAAACTATTATTCTACCAGTTATATTATATGGGTGCGAAACATGGACTCTTACTTTAAGGGAGGAAAGGAGATTACAAGTATTTGAGAATAAAATACTTAGGAAAATTTTTGAACCAAGGAGAGATGAACAGACAGGTGAATGGAGAAGACTACATAACAATGAACTACATGGTCTTTATAGGAAGCCAGATATAATAAGAACAGTTAAGTCTCGTAGACTGCGATGGGCAGGACATGTTGCACGTATGGGGAATGAAAGACTTGCATGGAAGCTTCTTGTAGGAAAGCCAGAGGGAAAACGCCCAGTTGGTAGACCAAGAATGAGGTGGGATAATAACATTAACTATGATTTGAGGGAAATAGATTATGCAGGGAATGATTGGAAAGCATTAGCTCAGGATAGGGATGTATGGAGAGCTTATGTCCGTGCGGCCATGAACCTACGGGTTCGATAGTGCCAGTGAGTAAGTAAGTAAGTAATAAAAATTATACATATCACGAAAATGAAACATTGTATCCCAAAGATATAATGACACATGTATGTCTCAGAGCCTAAAATATTCATAAATATTCTATCGAAAATAAAAGAACAGAAATTTTTAATAAAATCTGCTGTTGGTCTTAAATTATTGATAGGTGCTGTATAAGTAAACATGGATTAAAAATAATAGAATTATATAAATACCAAAAAAGCATTACCGTGTATTTAAATCCGAATTAATTTATATGTTAAGTTCCACACAAGTCCCGCGCCGTAGCCGAGCGGTTAAGGTAGGAAGCCTTGGCGCAGAGCTACGGGACTTGCGCTGGTTCGAGTCTCCATGGGGGAAGACATTTTCTCGTGGTATTTCGGCCAGTATGGGACCGGTGCCCACCCAGCATCGTGAGGCAATTGGGTAGCTACAATAAGTAGCGGCTCCAGGTTGAGGAACCAGCTATAACGGCTGCGGGACTCGACATGCTAACCACATGTCACCCCTACACTGGCTGTTGATCATCTACCTCTGTGATTGACACATGTGGATGTGAAGGGCCAGCAGCCGGCTGGTAAAAGGGCAACCGCTGAAAAGTGGAAAGACCCTCAATCGGAAGTTCCACACAGTGAAAATATTAAATGCTTAACAACTACATACAGCATTTTGTATATTCCTATATTTATTCATCAAGGGAGGTTTTCTAACTTTATTTTATTTTGTTTTGTTTTATTTCAATTCTGTTAGTATTAGCTAATATTATACCATATTCGCATTGTCTTTTGTTTAGTCCATATTTTAATGATATTTTAAAATTTTAGTATGTGATTTTTGTATAATTTTATTATCCGCTGGTTGAGTGGAAGATAAGTCTTTAGGCCACAACTCTGCCAGCTTAAATAAAGCATTACTATTATTTAATTTAATGCCCTAACTATCAATAATATAAACTTCATAATTCAGTCCTAATTTTGTCTTATCTTAATTTCATTATTTTACATGAGAAATCACATATTCTGCGCGCGCTGGACTTATATAAAAGATCCCCCACAACAGCCGCCCATCATCCTACCTGAACATATCTTAAATATAAGAGTACAGACAGGTAAAAATTAACAGAATTTCTGCTCCGATTTTTCTGATTTACGGAAAGCATATTTCTTTTGTTAGTTAAATCATATGTATCCACTTACATTACGAAAGAAACAAACGTGGCGGCCACTAGAGTGAAATTCCAGTTAAGGTTTTCAGGTAGCCCTAATCCCTCCTTCCTAAAGGTCCATTTGGCTGATTTTTGAAGAAGACCTTCATCGTTTTATTTTAATCACATATATAGTACCGAGTTTCGTTGCAAAAAGTTGAAAATTGACGTTGATTTAACTTTTCATAATTAATTGTTATATGCCCAGAGTTAAATATAATAATAATAATAATAATAATAATAATAATAATAATAATAATAATAATAATAATAATAATAATAATAATAATAGCTTTATTTTACCTGGCAGAGTTAAGGCCTTAAGGCCTTGTCTACCACTCAATCAGGTTTAAAAAAAATACAAACAAAAAATAGTCTTAAATCTAAATTACAATATATATATAAACGATTACAAGTTATGAATACAATACAATTAATATTTATAATGTATTTTGATTTACTCTAAATTTAAACGAATTAAATATATAATATGTACAATATATATAAAAAACAGGAAAAGATTAATGACATAGTATAAAATTAAATAAATAGAGAAAAATTAATTATTAGACAACAGGTAACTGTATAAGCGTGACTTAAAGGTACCAAGTGTGCGGCAACCCCTGATATCTTGAGGAAGGAGATTCCAGGAGCGGGCAGAGGCTACTGTGAAGGAAGTAGAATAGGAGGAAGTGCTATGAAGAGGAATTGTTAGCAGACTGCTATCTTGTGATCTAGTGTCAATATTGTGGTAAGAGGATAACTTCTCAAATCTAGACGCCAGGTAAGTAGGGATGTAGGAATTCAGAAGCTTGAAAAGTAGTGAAAGAGAGTGCAATTTACGTCTGTCAGTAAGACGGAGCCAAGAGAGGTTATTAAAGTGTTCGGAAATATGGTCATAACGGCGGATATTGAAAATGAATCGAACGCAAGCATTATGAACACGCTGCAGTCTCTGCGACAAGTCATAGTTTAGATCATTATATATAATGTCACAATAATCGAAGTGTGGTAACACAAGATTCTGCACAAGGATTTGTTTTAACGAAACTGGGAGAAAATTCTTTAAACGTCTAAGATAATGTAAGATGGAGAAAGTTTTTTACATATGTGTTTCACTTGTGTTTGCCAGGTTAAATTTGCGTCTAGATGTAGTCCAAGATCTATTACTGAAGAAGAATAAGGGATGATTATATTATTTATAGTAATGTTTGGTAGTGTAGATATGTCAAAGGTTGTAAGCAGTCTTTGTTGTTCCCATTAGAATTACTTGTGACTTGTTAGGATTTAGATTTAGACCGATACTTGAAGACCAGTTAAAGATGGATATGAGATCGTCATTCATTTTTGTCAAGCTGTTATAGAGAGAATGAGGAGGTGAATGTAGGTAAATTTGGAGATCATCAGCGTAGTGGTGATAACGGCAGTGCTTTAGTACAGTTGGCAAGTCATTTATGTAGATTGAGAAAAGAAGAGGTCCGAGAACACTGCCCTGGGGGACTCCAGCCGGCACGTTGCGCCAAGACGAAGATCTAGAGTTTAATGAAACGTATTGTTGACGACCGTGCAGGTATGAGTCGAACCAGGATACAGCGCTGTCAGACAAGTGTAGGTGCTTGAGCTTTATCATAAGTAAGTCGTGGTCTACTGTGTCAAAAGCTTTGCTGAAGTCAAGTAAGGTTAAAGGAGTCAATTGACGTCTGTCCACGGCTTCACGAATATCTTCAGTAATTTTTAGCAAAGCTGTGGTTGTGCTATGACCATATCTAAAGCCGGATTGATAAGGATCAAGGAGGTGATTTTCTTGGAGATATTCAGTCATTTGCTTATGTACAATATGTTTCCAGGGCTTTAGATAATGTCGGAAGGATGCTAATCGGTCGGTAGTCATTACAGTTAGCAGGTGTTACTTATTTTTGGTTAGGTAGAGGCCGAACTCTAGACTGTTTCCATACAGTAGGGAAGATAGAAGTTATAAGGGAAGCATTAAAAATATGAGTCACTGTGGGTAGTATAATGTCAATGATTTTATTTAGCATTAAAATGCTGATGTTATCTGTTCCTTGTGCATTGGATTTAATCCGCTTGAGTGCTTTTTAACGTCTATAGGCGAAATGTCGTTAAAGTGAAATTTATCTCTTCCTATATGGGGGGATGGGGATAAGTCTTTAAGAATGTCTGTTTTTAGTCTTGTTGTCTGGAGGTGTCATGGGTATTGAGGTAAAATGTTCATTTAAGTCATCTACAGAAATGTCTATAGAGTCAGTTGAGGGATTCAACTGTCTAAGTCCCATTGCACGGAGATTTCGCCAAGTGTCCCGTGCACTTATTTCAGGTCCGATTATACTGTGGGCGTGTCGTAGTTTGGCATTGCGTATAGTTTGTGTAGTTGTGTTTCTAAGTTGTTTGTACAGTTGCCAGTTCTCGTCATTTTTATGTCGTCTGTATGTTCGGTATGCTTTGTCTCGTTTTGACATAAGTTCACGTATTGAGTCATTCATCCAGGGTGCAGGGGGGCGGAAAATCGTCGGGTTTTTACTGGTGCATGTCTATCATATAGTTTGTAATATATATAAGAAAGTTTTCTCTGGGTTTTCCGCGTCTTGGATTCAAGTTCGGCCCCTGGCCACTGACTCCGGAATGATCATTCTTTGATAATGGCATGTGGGATCATGCCGAAACGTCGGAGTCAGTGGCCAGGGGCCGAACTTGAATCCATTCCTTGATAATGGCATGTGGGATCGTGCCGAAACGTCGGAGTCATTGGCCAGGGGCCGAACTTGAATCCAAGACGCGGAAAACCCAAGAAAACTTTCTTATTCTTCTTCTTCTTTACTTTTGATACCACAACACAGGACCTGTCTGTATTCTGAATCTTACACAATATCTATGGCTAGAGCATGGAACTCACTTCCCAGTCATGTCAGAGACTGTCGATCGCTATCATTATTTAAATCCAAATTAACTGATATCTTAAGTTCGACACAATGAAAACATTAACTACATAACAACTATATAGAGCATTCTATTAATAATCATGTAGGAAGCTACTTACTTTATTTTATATCATTTTAATTTTATTATATTCTATGTTTTTGTTAGCATTAGCTAGTATTAGATCCATCATCATTGTATTTTGTTTAGTCTGTATTTTAATATCTTAAAATTGTAATATGTACGTAATTTTTGTATAATTTTACTATTCGCTGGTTGAGTGGAAGAGAAGGCCTTATGGCCTTAACTCTGCCAGCTAAAATAAATCATTATTATTATTATTATTATTATATCCGCGAAAATCTGCAATATAACATATATATCCTGTAAATGATGAAATAAAATAATATAGAGATAAATGGTGTAGACATGTAGAAAGAATGAATGTAACAAGATTACCAAAAGCAACATTTAACTACAAGCCAAGAGGTTCAAGGAATGTAGGAAGATCAGTGAAAAGATGGACAGAACAACTGTGAGGCGGAACAGGTAATTTTCCTAGCCCGTGAAGTGAAGAAGAAGAAGATTGTTATATGTCGAATTTGACTCTGGAAAAATCAGAAATTGCGGCCGAAAGAGCGTTAAAATGCATACATAAATTATTCATGGCTACCTTCGGAAAGGAAGTGATTCCGCGGACCATTGTCGTAAAAGGACCTCAAGCGTGAAATAAGATCCTCTGAGCAAAATGTGTCATATACCGCTGTGCCAAGCACGTGGCTATCAGAAGACAACTAGAAATAGCCGTGCACATCAGCAACGAGGCGCCTCCTCCTTTGCGGTTCTGGATGCAGAAAGATAACTACAAGTTGATCGCGGAGTATACCCAAAAAGCTCTAAGCACACGAGCTGAAGAATAGATGAGAAGACGAGGAAATCAACGATAGAATGAGTAGAATTAGAACTTAGAATTTATCAATATGTATACTTGATAAATTGTAATATTAAGTTTAGGTTAAGTAGATATAAGATGAATACTTCCATTTTATGTATATTATTATTACATTGTATAAGAAACAAAATTAGATTAAGAAACCATAATGTAATACAACTGTAAACACCTTAGATTAAGTTTCAACTAGCCGCACTCTGTAAAAGTATAATGGATTAAATAAAGAAATCACGCTAGATAATAAATAGGGACAAGAGCAGACCTGGGGATATGGGCATTAAGCCCGAGGAAACCCAGGGGGATGGTGGTGGTGCTCTTAAATAAAAAAAAATGTCCTTTCACGTCTATACTTGAATTTCAACGCTGATCACATAAGCTGCTAAATATCATCGTTAAATAAAATGCAACTTACCCAAAATTAATGTTTATCGTGTATACATAATTTAAAAATTAGAATAAATATATTTTGGCAAGTTTGGTATTAAAAGATTCCGGGCTATATGGCCGTGGTCTATAACTGGCTTTTCTTCCAGACGTTTCTCCCTTTAATTGCGGAGGGCATCTTCAGTGGCGAGCGCTTCCAGCTGTTGTTTCCCTGTCGTAGACTCCAGTCGAGTCCGCAGTTCAGGGAGAAACGTCTGGAAGAAAAGCCAGTTATAGACCACGGCCACATAGCCCGGAATCTTTTAATACCATGATTACCGGCCGTGAAAGCCTGCATTCCACAATTTTGGCAAGTTTCTTCAAACCACATGACTTTCGGTTTGATTTAATTTTTACTAAATTGATATCTCAAAAACCAAGTTTGGTGTTACAAGGAAAAGAAAACTGATATCAAGTTGAGTGTTAACAGAGTATGGAACCACTCGGCCCACTTGTGTAGATTGCATGGCGTGTGTTTTTACCAGCGCATCTTCATGAGGTTAGATAACAGTGGGTCCCGGGCCACATACTGCCTCAATTGTTTTTAAATATAGAAGAATTATTGACTGATTTGTTACATCTCATGTACGTTTCTTTCAATTTAGACTTAAATTACATACATTATAAACAGTAATATAATGAGTGATTAAGATTTTTATCGATCTAAGCGTATAGCTCGAAGCGCCGGCTGATTTCACCGGTTCACCTCACACGCTTTTGAACTCATTTTTACAGGAGTCGGAGTGGGGTCTCACATTCCATCTACATACATCCGTTGCCTGGGATCAAGAGTTTATGGGTCAATCAATCATAAATTAATGTTTTTTGAAATAATAAAGAGTAATTGCTTTTAATACAACAATAAAAATAGCCTTTTCCAATATGTAGAAATGAAATTACGTTTCTTGTCATCATAATTTCACCTTTTGAGTTCTGAAATTAAATTATTTTAATAATCTATTGAGTTGGGTGTTTACTTGATGAAAATTCATATTTATTAAATAAATAAAAATAAAACGTAGTTTTATTTGATTTTCGTATTTATTATAATTCAGTGACAGCTGTTTCGGTACACTGTACCTTCTTCAGACATGTTAACAAATTATGAATTGTGTTCCAACTGATCTAAGCAACAATACAACAATATTTATTTAAATTTTTAAATTTAACAAGGGGATTCATTCAAATCAAGTTGAGAATTTAACAGTTTTTTTACTACTTTTAAATTTATTAATTTTTACAGCCTCCAAAAGATCTAACTTCTTACCCTTATCACAAATATGTTAAATTTAAAAATTTAAATAAATATTGTTGTATTGTTGCTTAGATTAGTTGGAACACAATTCATAATTTGTTAACATGTCTGAAGAAGGTACAGTGTACCGAAACAGCTGTCACTATTTATATAATAAATATGAAAATCAAATAAAACTACGTTTTATTTTTATTTAATTATTAAATTATTTTATTTTTGTGTTTAATGTTTTTTGTGTGAGAAAATTATAGCTATTAATTATAAAAGCAAACGTTTCAGAGCTCCAAATGGGGAGTCTTAATGTGAAACTCAAAACAGTTTAAACGAGTTACATATATTTTTTTGTTACAAGAGATATTAAGTTACAAAATTATTTCAATTTATACAAAAAATAATTAGTTACAAATTACATTCATCAGAAATGGAGTTCAGGAGAAAATCAGTACGGATTTCGAGGAGAGAAACAATAATAAATTATATTATTTAAAAAAAGTTGAAAGTGCAGGGATCCCTAGTAGAAACTACGAAAACGACACAATTAAGATGATTTGGACATATGAAAAGGATGATGGAAGACAGATCACCAACAATTTATGAATAAAATCCGACAGGATACCACTGGACTACTTAGCGTCGGGCCAGTAACCCGTCCTAAGGAACTTCAACACTACTTGCAAGTCTCAACACGTAGAAATCTACACCAGGACGTCCACTCAAAATACTTCTGGATGGTGTTTCTCTTGAGGCCGAAACAGGTCAACAAATGACCTAAATTCGTGAATGTACTAGATGATGATGATGAGGAAAGAAAGAATAGAGGATGAACAAAACTAACATGGACACAAGGAGTAGACAGAAAAATGGATGAAAAAGGCTTGGAGGATCGGGAATGTAAAAAAAAGAAGGAGGTAAGAAGATTAGCTATATCATCTTGAAATGGACACAGAAAGATGTTAAAGATATTGTAAATGCTAAGAATAAATAAATGAAGAGTAAATTAGAATGGTTGAATATATATATATATATATATATATATATATATATATATATAAACGGGCTTCCAATATAAAACCGGACCGGCCTCACGGAGTTTCACCCGGCACGCAGTGCTGTCTCTTCCTCCCGAATTCACCCTGCCTGCCACCCGTCCTTGAACTGTTTCTTACCTTATAGAAAATGCTGGAAATGTTGTCCTCCCGCAGTTAAACAGGCATTATACCGAGTAAACACAATTTTGTTGCTTTATGTGCAGAATATACTGAAATCCCAACTTGTTCTAATTTCGGTAATGATCTTTGTGGTGAAGGTTCCAAATTTTCGCCAATTTCGTCTAATTTTTCTTCGGTGAGAACCGTACGCCTTCGCGTGTGTTTCTTATTTTGTACTGAACCAGTGGTCTCAAATTTAGTCACAAGATCGTGGATTGTCGATCTGGAAGGAGGTAATTGTCCAGGGAAGTTCCGAATAAATTCCTCGCGAACGCGACGAGCTGATTCGTATTTATAATAACATTTACACACATAAATGCGCTGCTCTAATGTCAGCTGACGTCTCATCTTGTCGTCGAACGATAGTAAACTGACTAGTTCAAGGACGAGCGGCTGGCAGAGTGAAATGCGGACGAGGAAAGAGCGCTGCCTGACGGGTGAAACCCCGTGAGGCCGGTCCGGGTTTATATTGGAAGCCCGGTATATATATATATATATATATATATATATATATGAAGGGCTTAGGGCAGTAACATGATAAGCCATATTCTATTAAAGTATGTCATTTATTACATTAATAGCAGATAAATGTATTGAAATATAAGCCTAAGTCAATATATAAATAAAATAATTTGTAAGTGCGCCAGTGATGCGTTAAAACATACAGAGGCACAATATATTAACAACAATACTACCCAATTACTAAAAGCTCCTTATTCACGTTTCCGTTATTCACGGGTTAAAAAATTGCGATACAGTTCCTGTATTCGTAGTTAAATATTTCTTTATTCGCGGATCCAGTCGGTATATTACTAGGATTAGGTATCCTTTATTAACACATCGGCTAAAACTCACAACTATAAATAAAATCAAAATCTGAACATGCAGCACAGTTACATGTGTAGGCATTCAGACGTGGGGTACGGGTGCTCTGATGCGAAAGTTACTTAACCAAAGCTAATTTAATTACGCTTGTTTCCTTGCAGATGTCTGCGAGTAATAATTGATTACCTCATCACCTCAGAGAGATACCCGGTAGGTAAATAAGATATCATTTGGAAAGGAAATACCGATTCAATTTAGCTCATATCTTAAATTTAGGATTGAGGGTTTCTTTACGAGCCCGAAAATCTTTAGACTCGGGACCCACTGTTTGAAGCCTCTCCCGAAGTACTTATCCCTTGAATTTTTTCATCCTAACAAAAATATTTGACCTCGATCGAGTTTCAACCTGCGACACTCATAAGAGGAAAGAAACATGACCTTTAGACCAACGAGGCCGATTCAGCACTGTTATGTAACATCATTATGGAACCAATCACAGCGATCTTGAATTGTTTACAGAGTAGGAGAACAATTAAACCTCCCATGAATGACACAAGCTATATAGGATTAAAACTTTGAATGTAAAAATAAAGACAATAAAAAAATAAAAAATGCGATGTGTATGTCGCGTGTCACAGGTTGAGAACAAACTTGCAAATTGAATTCGCAATGTATGTTCCATTTCCTGTTTATGGACCACAGTCTCATCTTAGCACAATTTCAACCTCTCGCTGCAGGGTTGTACAGAACACCGGTCATATGTGGCATACTGTATCCATTTAAAAGAAAATAAATAACAGATTGTATAATAAAAGTCAAAAGCGAACGAGTTGGCTCAGGATGCTACCGTTTAAGACTAATATTTGGGAGTCGATCCTTGTGGACTAGATCTTACAATGCTCCACCTGGATACGAAGATCGCGAATTCAAATAAGGGATCGATAAACTTTTAGGTATAAAATTACTGAATATTTCTTATAAGGCAGGTAAAGCCGTGGTGCGTGTTTTGCTTATTTACAGTAATTAAATAATTTACAAAGAGCCATTTACATGTTGAATCAATTAGGACTCTATTATAATCTCAAAGTGTCAACTTCAAAAACTAAAATTATGGCTTTTCAGGGCAAAGTGCCAGTCAGAGCAAAAATAGTAATCAATAATGAAATAATAGAACAGATAGCACACTTTAACTATCTTGGCTCAGATATAAAATATAGCTACGAATGGGATATACATAATAAATTAAACCGATATCAAATGATGTGTGGCACCATAAGAAGAACCCTCCGGAAGACTCGAAGAGAAACTCAGCTCAGGTTTTATAACATTTTGGCTGTTCCTGTTCTTTTATATGGATCTGAATTTTGGGTACTTACAAAAAAAACATATCTCACACATTCAAGCCGCTGAAATTAAATTTTTAAGATCCGTAAAAGGATGTACACGCATGGATAGATTACACAATGCATCAATAAGAAATGAACTGGAGATATTTTAATTAGTCGATAAACTAGAAGAGCACAAATACCAACGGAAAAAAACATTTAGGCAGAATGGACAATACAAGATTACCCAAAAAAGAGCAACACCTACAAACCACATGGAGAAATATCTTTGGGACGGCCAAGGAAACGATGGACTTGAGACCGGAACAGGTCGCAATGACCTAATCCTGGAAAGGAAGAAGAAGAAGAAGAAGAAATAAAATAATCTAAATCCTGGTACAAGTTGCGTCGGAGCAATACAAGTGCCCTTCCTCAGGAGCAGTTTTGAAATACGTCACTAATAACAGGAGTTAAAGAGCGTCGTTGAATAAAATACTAACTCACATCCGGGAGGATCCGGATCCAGATCCAGTTGCCGACCAAAGTGAATTAGGTTTACCTGTTTTTCCTTAATCAAGGCAAACGCTGGACTGGAAATTTATTTGAGGACTCATTTCATTGTATTTACTATTTCGTAATATGTTTGAGTCAATTAGGTATACGAAAAAGACATCCTGGGTGTATCTCTAAGAGATCAAAAGAGAAGTCAAGATATCAGAGATGAATTACAAATATATAATATAAACGAGAGAATACACAACAAATAAACGTAATTGGTTTGAACATATAAAAAGAATGCCAAATAATCGTTTATCAAAACAGCTGCTTCATTATAGGCCTCTAGGCCGAAGAAATGTAGGAAGACCAAAACGTCGTTGGAAAGACGACCTGCACCTGTAGCATATAGTGCACCGGGGAGCGGAACGGGCCAACAGGCCCATACCCTGAAGATGATAATGAAAAAGACATCCTACTGGCATACGCACTCCATACATACCTATCCTAAGCTAGTATTTTCCAATTATTTCCAGTATATTTCATCTCCTGTAAATCACGGTTTATGTTATTTTGCCACCTTATTTTGGCTTATCTACTTAGAACTTTCCCTCTGGTTTTCTTTCAAGAAGTTTCCATGTCCCTCTTCCATTCCCTATTCCTGCCATTTCCCTGACCATCGTAGTCTGCAAGGCTTAACTGTTCTTATTAAATATGGAATTTCATAGAGATCATATATCTCACAGTTATTGAGTATTCTATTTTTACTTGCCTATTCGTTTATCATTGGTATAGAAATTTTCCTAAGAAATATATTCTCAAATATATATAATATGTATTTTCTCATCTTTCTTAAGTAAGAGCCCATATTTCGCAACCATATGCAGTATAACTGGAAGATTAACCTTTTTTTAAATACATTTTTAGTTTTTTAAGGAAGTTCGGATGGCAAGAGTCCCTGCAATGTATAATTGTTTCCAAAGTTGAGCCTATGTTTAATTTCTTTCTGCACATTATTATTATTATTATTATTATTATTATTATTATTATTATTATTATTATTATTATTATTATTATTATTTTTATTATTATATTTGGGATTGTTTCTGTTATTTACATAGGTATCATCAACCAAAATATACAATTTTTTTCTTCCACATTTCCTGGTCTTGCGTGTCTCCTTCTGTCATATTTCTCTTCTTCGTGTTGTCTTGAATTCCCTTTATCCACGTTGGCTTTGGTCTACCACGTTTTCCTTTCCAGAAGGCATCCATTTCAATACTTCTTTGTTTCTGTGTCCCTTCTTCTCATTATATGTCCACACCATCTCAGTTGGATTTCTTCAATCTCTTGTACAATATCCTTTTCTACATTTACCTGTATTATTATTATTATTATTATTATTATTATTATTATTATTATTATTATTATTCCTAGATGTTGAATTCTCATATTTGATGTTAATGCCCATTCCCATTTAATAATTTATTTCTTCGTGTGAATATCATATGCAAATGACAAAGATCCTATATAATTGAATATTTTCATTTTTTCATAAGTATTATTGCCTGCAATTACCTGTTATCTCCTATATATTTTGATGACAGTCCATCTCCATGTATTAGATCAAGATTTCTTAACGTAAAAAATAAATTATTATAATTTCTATTACAAATTAACAGTTAATTAATAATTAACATCGACTGTGAGTAATTGTAAATTATTTCGACCATACAAACAATAGCTACTGGAAGTGTAGATGTTCTGGATCCAGATGGGAAATTGGTTGTTTGATCCGGTAATTTAGTCGTGATGATGCGGTTTGACCCCTCCCCCTCCCTCATGTAACTCCAGATCGTTCAAGATGCTCTTCCAATCAGAAACATGACACGGGTCATCAACCCAATACCATCATTACACAGGTATGTGTCTCACAAGCTACAGTCTGCAATAATATAGAATTCTTATTACACATTTATGTAGTTGTACAAGGACACTTTGTAGATAACGTTTTGATACGAAATCTATGTCCGGGGGCGAACTGTTCCGATGCTACAATGGTGATGGAACGAATCAATTTCAAAGCTCCCGCTCCATTATGTCAACTAACTCGTTCCTGAATGCACTATAATTGTGTATTTGGCTAGCATTTTCTCAAACACATGCTGTAGAGTGCCTGGTGCATGTCCTTTGTCACTTTGATAAATTCGAAATTTTCAAGAACCTGTCATTAACTTACCTCACAATAGATTTGAAGAATTAAATTGCTGTCCCACATTGTGGTGACATTTTGAAGCAGTAATTCTCTTCATGCCCGATGTTGTAGTAACATTTTGAAGAAGGATTTGTGTCCCAAAAAGAATTACTGGTTCAGGTTGGGTTTGATTTTCGGTAGAGCCGAATTCTCATCTTAGGAAAACACTTTAAAATCACCGAAAACTGTTTCTTGTAGAAATAATTACAAATTTATTCATTTTGTAGGTTCCCAGTAGATTAAGTAAATGTAGGAGGTATTATTCTTCACTATCAATTAAAAATAAATTCTTTTCTTTTCTGGAATCAATTATTCTTGTATTAAATATCACATTTTATCTTGAGAACTCTTATTGCTTCTATGGTTGTTCAAAGTTGTATGAAGAATGACTAGTGTAATCTTTTATAATTTTAAAGAACATTATTACATCACATGATGCTATATTTAAATTCTATTGGTTAATAGTTCTTTAAATATAAGGTTTAAATTGATTTGTTAAATACGAAAGTTAATTGTTTTAACATCCAATCAGAGTTTAGTTTACTTTCATTTAAGAATATGAATTAGGCAGGTGTTCTTATTACAGTTTTAACAGAAGGCTTTATAATTTGGCAACAATGACATAATACAATTTTTAAAAGCATTATTTACAAAGACTGTTATGCAATACAATTTCTTTAATTGTTACTGAGTCATGTTTATTCAACAATAACCAACAATTAATTATTTACATGATTTTATTTATGTAAGTAATATTTAAATATTTAAAGAATTTTAAAATACAAAATTATTAATTTAACTTTTATATTTATTATAATATTAAAATTCTACTTTAGATTGCACACTATTTTTATCGTAATTTTTAAATGTCTTTAATTTTCGTCCTGCGACGTAACGAAGCGGTATAAGACAATGTGCCTTGTTGCAGAACTATGGATCTTTTGTATGTAAAAATCAGCGTGAATCTGTCTGTTTGTCTGACTGTTCTTCATGGATTTAAAAACAACGTGACCGTTTTGAATGAGGTTTCTACCGTCATTTAGAGATCTTCTGGGACAATTAACGTATACATATTACCCTATTCGTCGTTCCAGGTTTTTGATTAAGACCCAGTGTTCCGCTTCATATAGTAGTGTTGGAACCGCCATTGTTTTTATAATTTTTTGAAAGTGTCTCCTTTCTAGTTCCTTTGAGACTTCGTTTTATGGCGCCATACACATAATTACATTTATTCATTTTGTTTTGAATGTATTCACTTTTTATATATGACATATGTATCCCAGATAATTAAAATTGCTTACCTGTTCTATTATTTTGTTCCCTAATTCGATTTTTACTCTTAGTGGCTCAAACCTTCGAAAAGCTAAAACTTTGTGTTTTTAGAGTAGATATTTTCAAAGTTGTACGGAAATGGAATTCATACGAAGGGCAGCAAGAATTTCAAGAAGAGAAAAAATTAGGAACTCAGTTATAAGGATAAAATTAAGATTATATTAAAACTCAGCAATTAAGATGGTACGGACATGTCCAGCGAATGGAAGAGGATCGACTACCAAAATCTGTTTTAGAATGGAAACCTGAGGGAAGACGAAGCAGAAGAAGACCTAAAACCTCCTGGAGTCAGGGAATATGAAGGAGAAACATCTACAACCAGGAGATTGGATGGACCGACAAAATTGGCTATTAGGAATCGGACGATGTCAAAGATTTTAATCAACCGATGATCTATCTATTTTCAGTTGTATGTTTCACATATTTTACTTAATTTGTAAATTGCGCGTTTTAAGACATCTTCTGTCTCAGATATCACAACCTGATTGTCTGCAAAAAAGTAAAGTATCTGATAAGATATCGTCAATTTTAAAATGTTCAGTGAAAACAATTTGCCAATTCTGATGGACCACATCAATAGAATGAATGACAATAGAATTCCGAAACAGATTCTTCATTCCAAACCACTAGTACGAAGAAACGTAGGAATGGCCAGTAAAAGATGGACAGACCAATTCTAGCATGAGATCAGAACAAACCTTAAGGTCTAATCCTTGATGCTGCTGATGACGATGAACATATTACCCTACCGTACTGCAGGGCCGGAGCTACAAGAAGTAGTCGATGAACTAAAAAAATAGCTTTTTGGACGCTTAAATGGCTTACGCTGCCTAACCTTAACAAATATAGCAAATTAATGTACACAGAATTGAATATCTACAAAAAAAAACAATCTACAAAGAATCCGCGACAGCATGTCTCACAATAACCATTATTGTCTTTTAGCTCATTGACGCCAAGAAGATCGGGATAAGTAGATTTCTGGGCAAGGCCAGGAAATCTGCACGGGGTATCTAAAAATAATTACGATATAAATGTATAATTATTTTTCTTTTTACTTATTCAACTAAACATAAAAACATATTTAATTTCTTTAGGTGTAGCAGCGTATGCCGGGTATTAGTTAGTATTGTATTGGGTTTGAAGCAGCAATTTGATTAGGCATTTTGTTGATGATCCATCCATCCATAGTAATGTTGCCTGAGGGCAGGTCCTTTACTACAATCATAGCTTTTTGATTCTATGCTTTGCAGCTTACTAGGGAATTGTAGGTGTGGTAGCTTCCCGTTGCTTTCCACACCGGTGAAGGATGATGATGATGGACGGATGATTTTCCGGGACCGTTGGGAAAGCTTCCTGATATTTGTCTTACAGGTGAGGAAAAACTCAGAAAAAAAACCTCACCCAGGAGCCTATCCTGACCGGGAATTGAACTCGGGTCCGCTGCGTGCCAAGGCAGCGCGCTACCTCGAGACCACAGCGGTGGACTTATTGATGATGTATGATAATATATATATTTCAATCTACTGGTGAGGACAATAATAATATTTTATTTATTTTAATATCCGCCCATCTATCCTAGGTCTCATATAGCCCAAATCGGGCCCTAGTCTCCCCTTCGGAATTTCTTCACCAATCTGATTTAGTTATGCTTTCCATACAGATGTCGTAAGAGTCAGTATGTCGCCTCGAGAGACATCTAGCAAGAAACTAAGTATTACTTGGATGGAGAAAAGTCGGTTAAATGTTCCACGCCGACCTCTTTCTTCTGGCTTGAGGTTCTTTTACGAACCTGGAAATCTTCAGACTCGGAATCCACACAGCTTGAAGTCCCTCCCGATCCGATGGATTTGTCCCTCGGATATTTCCAACAAAAAAAAAATCAATCGACTCTGGCCGGGTTTGAGCCCGCGACCCTCGGAACCAGACAGGTGACACAGCTCTTGTTTTTTAGGAGCCTAATTTTATTATCTGAAAATTTTCATTTCAGGCGACAAAAACATGGCAACTCTGATTTTACTTATAATCAAAATTATATTTTCAAATGTTAGTTTTTGTCGGTGATATTCTAACGGATAATCCCTTTATGATTTTGTTTAATCTAAATAAAACTTGTTTATAATTTGTCCTCGGAATTTGTAGTTGATGATCGGCAAAGATAATCGTTTCTAATCTTACCTTGTTTGAAATCTGAATTCCTAATTTGTAATCTCTGTACAACTAAAAATTATTTCATACTGGATCTCCTCAGTCAGTTAAAGTTTTAAGATTTGTAAAACAGTACTTGATATCTTAGTCGTCCTCAATAATTTGCAGTGTTGTTTTATAGGAGGCCTTTCGATAACTTAGGTATCATCTTCTGCTTTCATTTTGGTACCATTTAGGTTATCGAAAGACTCCTCATCAAAATGAAGCAGAAGATGATACTTAAGTTATCGAAAGGCCTGCTATAAAACAACACTGCAAATTATTGAGGACGACTGAGATATCAGGCACTGTTTTACAATTCTTAAAACTTTAACACAGTGAGTTCCGTAATGTATTTTAAAAAAATTGTCTTGATGGTACCAAAATAAAAAAAAAATGCCTAATTTCCTGTGAGGAATATGATGATTATAATGAATACGACAGTGTTGTACAGAAAAAAAAAATAGTTTTAAAAAACCAAAACAACATGCTTTGTTAGAAAACCAAACTAGAAAATGAAAAATAATTTTAATTTCCAACACGCTTGGGATAAAATTAAAGAGGCCAACAAAATAATCATCTCCAACACATCTAGAATAAAACTAGAGTTATCTACAAAAAAAAAAAATACCACGAAAAGCATGGGTGCTCTATATAAATTAATATATTTGATAATAATAAACAGATATTGGAAAGGCATGATTATTCGAAATTAGCAGTTACCATGGTGAAGAGAGTGTGTGTTTTTTAGTCGATATGGTTTTATTATTTGATTGCTAGATTACCATTTTAGGAAATATTGGATGGTGAAGTGTACGTGGGAACTGCAGAATCATCTTCACTCACAAGTAGCTTTCTAAACTCCGGGCTACTTAACTGTACCGTTCACCTGGCCCATTACATCCTAATACCTCGTTTTGCAAGCTTAATTTAATCTAATCAAATAGTAATATTTATGGTTTACTATTGAATATTTCTTTTCTCTGCATAATTTTATCCTTTTTTTTTTTTTTTTGATGACTTGTAGGTTACAGGATGCTGATTATGAAGATAGATCTTCGTACGTGCCGCTTGGGACATGGGTGCTTCCTAGTAGACATTTCTTAACGAGACTAATGTAGTTACGTTTATTACCTACAGATGTCAGCGTGGGACACGTGATCAGTATATCGCCTCTAGGCGATCCTAGTAAGAAACTAAGGTATTACTCGGATGGATGAAGCTCGGTTTAATTTTGCTGAGAGATATTTTTATTCAGACTTGAGATTCTTTTACAAGTTTGTAAATTTTCAAACTCGGGACCAACGGCTCCCAGAGGATTTGTTCCTCGGATTTTTTCATCCTAAATATCCATCGACCCCGGTCGGGTTTGAACAAGCGGCTATCGGGAGTACAGGCAGACCATCGCTGCCGAATTGGGTTCATAGTTAATAGTTTGTTAGAAGATTTTCATATCAAATTTACAAAAAAAAAAAAGTTTACACTCATCATATCAGCATATGAGCATTTTTTTTAAAAATATTCGCCAGGATCTGTCTGTAGGACATAGTTAACATAGTAAAGTAAAGTATTCCCACTACAGGCCTCAGGAGGCCTTTGGGGTAGTGGGAGGTTAAGGCTCCCACTATTTCTAGACAATCGGCACTTGATGTCAGCCGGGTTGTCAGCCCTGCGTGACGGCCGCCTTTACCCCAGAACAAGCGTCTGGTACTCATTTCCGTTAGAGGCTGAGTCGACCCCAGGGCCATAGTGCCGCCTGAAGGTTTGGGCCAGTTTAAAAATCCTGACCCCACCGGGACTTGAACCCTCGACCTTCCGGCTTGTAGCGCAGTGCCTTAACCACTACGCTACGGCGTGCCCCCCATAGTTAACATAGGTAGAGAAAAATAAACAATTTCCATATCAGATTCATAATAATCAACTAATGTTACAGCGAAACATCATAAATGGCTTCTCGCAGTAGACATACCCCCATTAAATCTTGTTAACATAGTTTCGCTTTTTTACTTAGGCCTAATAGTTTTAATAATAATTTGTATACAAATAATAAAATCGGCTCCGGTGGACTAGTAGTTATGCTCCTTGCTGGTCCCGAGGGTCGCGGGTTCAAACCCGGCCAGGATCGATTGACTTTTTTAGGATGGAAAAATCCAAAGAGCAAGTCCACCGGGAGGGACTTTAAGCCGTAGGTCCCGAGTCTGAAGATTTTCAGGCTCCTAAGAGATCCTTAAGCCTGAATGAAAATGCCTCTAAGCAAAATTTACAGAATTTTTCCGTCCTAGTACTACCTAAATGTCAGTATGAGGCGGAACGCTGACACGACGGACCACTCAAATGACATCTATACAAAACAAGTGTAATTAAATTAGTATGGTTCAATTTCTTCCCTGTAGGGGCGAGCGCCTAAATCTCTGTTAAGGGAAAATGGCTTACAAGATACAAGATGTACAAATAATTTAAAACACTACCATAAGAATTCCTGAAGATGAAGCATGTCTCTGAAAAGCTTTGAATTTTAATAGTGTGACAGCGTTTATAACAGAAGTTATTATAGTTGACGACTGGTTTATAAGATACAAAAAATTATAATTTAAATACTTTTAATATGCTATAAAATAAAAGTTCAAAATACAGTTGAAGAAATTCAGAATTTTCAAAGAAATTGGTTACAATATGTCTATAGAATAAATCCAACTCACTTTTCTAAATTAGCATCGCAGTATGGAAATAAATATCAGTAAAACTAAATATATGGTCACACGTAGAAATTCAGTATATAATGGAAGTGGACAGCTAATGACAAATGAGGGAAATTTTGAGGAAGTGGCTGAATTCAAATACCTAGGAACAATAATCACAAATAGGAATGAGATGCAAAAAGAAATTAAACATAGGCTCAATTCTGGAAATGCATGCTATTATGCATTGCAGAGACTTTTGATGTCCCAACTCCTTTCAAAAAACGTTAAGCTGAAAATATATAAAACTATTATTCTACCAGTTATATTATATGGATGCGAAACCTGGACTCTTACTTTAAGGGAGGAAAGGAGATTACGAGTATTTGAGAATAAAGTTCTTAGGAAAATTTTTGGATCAAAGAGAGATGAACAGACAGGTGAATGGAGAAGACTACATAACAATGAACTACATGGTCCTTATGGGAAGCCAGATATAATAAGAACAGTTAAGTCTCGTAGACTGCGATGGGCAGGACATGTTGCGCGTATGGGGAATGAAAGACGTGCATGGAAACTTCTTGTAGGAAAGCCAGATGGAAACGCCCAGTTGGTAGACCAAGAATGAGGTGGGAGAACAACATTAACTATGATTTGAGGGAAGTAGATTATACAGGGAATGATTGGAAAGCATTAGCTCAGGATAGGGATGTATGGAGAGCTTATGTCCGCGCGGCCATGAACCTTCGGGTTCGATAGAGCCAGTGAGTTAGTTAGTTAGTTAGTTAGTTAGTTAGTATCAACCTAAAGGTCTTCAAGATGGAGGAAAACCAAAATTAAGATGGACTGACCAACATAATTTGAGATCTCATAGGAATAGGCTCAAACGACCCAAACCTAAGTAAGTTCATGATGATTATGAACATATTTCGCAATTTACGGAGGACGAGGGGATTAAAATTTGTGATTGCTCCAGTTGTATCTAAACTAAAAATAGCTGGTATAGCGGTATAGCGCTAGCTCACAAAATTAGAGATCCTGGGTTGAAATTCTAATTAGTTAACATTTAATCTTATATTTGATTTGATTTGAAAATAATTACGGCAGTTCTATTAATCTTTCCTATTCGCATCAGTCT
>JASPKZ010004762.1:0-35641 GCA_030220185.1 Diploptera punctata | reverse complement strand
GGAAAAAGTTTATTTAGGTTCCTAAGAGATGGCAGTATATGCCTGCTTAGTTTGAAAGCAATGCAATACGTATTATATAACTAGCAGGCGTTTGGAGTTGAGAATAGATATACACACCCATAGCATGGCAAGCATTTTCTTTGCCAACGGATATACCCGTTCGTAGCAGTGTGAAGTTAAATTGGTTTAAGCAGACTGACTGCGGGGATATAGTACGGAAATGGCATTTTTAAAAGCTTACAAGTACCATGCGACCTATCTTAGACTAAAACAGAGACAGCATGTCATGATCATAGAATCTACAGTTATCATATTCAAATCATAGTTAATGTTATTCTCCCACCTCATTCTTGTTCTATCAACTGGGCGTTTTCCCTCTGGTTTTCCTACAACAAGCTTCCATGCACGTCTTTCATTCCCCCATTCGTGCCACATGTCCTGCCCATCGCAGTCTCCGAGACTTAACTGTTCTCATTATATCTGGCTTCCTATAGAGACCATGTAATTCATTGTTATGCAGTCTTCTCCATTCACCTGTCACAACCCTCTTGAATACTTTCAGCACTTTTGAAACAGCTTCTTCTTCTTCTTAGGAAAATTTTTGGACCAAAGAGAGATGAACAGACAGGTGAATGGAGAAGACTGCATAACAGTGAACTACATGGTCTTTATAGCAAACAAGACGTAATACGAACAGTTAAGTCACGTAGATTGTGATGCGCAGGAGATGTTGAACAAATGGGAATGAAAAAGAGGCATGGAACTTTCCTATAGCAAATTCAGAGGGAAAACGCCCACTTGGTAGACCAAGAATCAGGTGGGAGAATTTCATCAACCATGATTTAAGGGAAGCAGATTATACAGGGGATGATTGGAAGATATTAGCTCAGGATAGGGATGTATGGAGAGATTATGTACCAGTGAGTTAGTTTAGTTAGTTAATACTTTTTACTTGCCATTCCATCCTGCTGAAGGCAGGTCTTTCACTGCAATCATAGCATTATCATGCTATGCTTGCAGCTTTACTAGGGAATTGTAGGTGTGGTAGCTTCCCGTTGCTTTCACACAGGTGAAGGATGATGATGATGGCCAGATGATTTTCGGGGACCGTTTCGCTCTACGCATCCTGTCATTTGTCTTAGAGGTGAGGAAAAACCCCGAGAAAAAAAAACATCAGCCTGGAGACTGTCCCGACCGGGAATCGAACCCGGGTCCGCTGCGTGACAAGACAGCACGCTACCTCAAGACCACAGCGGTCGGTGGACTATTTTCCAATGAGGAAGTTATATTGTAGGCCTACACAGATCATCGGATGTGCCAGATTAAGACATGGAATGCGTTTCTTGTGAGAGGTTAAGGAAACGCAACACAACTGCATGTGAACAAAGCGGCACTTTAGCGTGTAATGCAGAAAGTTAAACTCACATGCAGTTTGGAATCTCTTGATGCAATCTACAATCTGACCAGACAATTAAGTTTTGAATTTATTGCAATGTTCTTACCAGCATGCACTACCAAAGCCAACTCGGAATTTTCCACAAATTCTTTGTTATTTTAATGCAGTGCATAATGTAATTATATTTCCACCATGATGTAGGGTAAGTCGGGGAGAGCTGCAGTCCCATTTTACTTGTATTATTATTATTATTATTATTATTATTATTATTATTATTATTAACTTAGGATATAATCTAACTTATAATGAGGAATGTGATATATCCTTTAAAATACAAAACTATAATAAAGCTTTAAGAATTATCAACCAAGTTTTTAAACCATCAAAAGTGCAGAGACACACAAGAATGAAAATCTAAAAATTCTCGCTAGACCCATAATCTGTTATGGCAGTGAAGCTTGGACCATCAGAACTCAGGATGATCGTCATATTACAGCCACGGAGATGAATAATTTCTGCGACGAAATGCAGGTTATAGCCTTCTAGACCACCAAAGAAATTCAACAATAGCCAGAGAGTTAAACATCGTACCTATATCTGAATACCTCCAAGAATATAGAAACAATTGGCTAGCCCATATTCAGCGCATGGATCGTCACAGAATACCAAAACAAATTCTTCACTACATTCCTCGAGGCAGAAGATCTGTGAGTCGACCTTTTCGGAGATGGCGGGAGACCGTAACGGGCCACTGGGCCTAATACTTGAAAGGCAGATGATGATGATGATTATTATTACTATTATTATTATTATTATTTATTATTATTATTATTATTATTATTATTATTATTATTATTTGGACAGGGTGTAACTTTCTAAAATTGCCATCGCTGCCATTAGAGGATCAATTTCAATTTTAAGAAACCATATTTACAAAATTTCTACTTTATAGTATGTATACTTCAATTAGGCCTACAATTTGAATTTTTTAAAATGCATTTACAAAATGTATTTCATCAATTCCAAAAATTAATTGTCTGTATCACTTTGTCCTTGAGGCAATCCTCTAATGAGGAAAGTTGTATATAATAAAACATATTATTATTATTATTATTATTATTATTATTATTATTATTATTATTATTATTATTATTATTATTATTATTGCATTAGTCGGCCGCGGTGGACTAGTGGTTATGCTCCTTGCCTCTGGTCCCGAGAGTCGCGGGTTCAAACACGAACAGGGTCGATGAAATTTTTTTAGGAAGGAAAAATCCAAGGATCAAGTCCTCCGGGAGAGTTTAAGCTGTGTACGAGACTTAACTGTTCTTATTACATCTGGTTTTCTATCAAGATCATGTAGCTCATTGTTATGCAGTCTTCTACATTCACCTGTCTGTTCATCAGTCTTTGGTCCAGAAAGTTCCTAAGAACTTTATTCTCAAATACTTGTAATCTTTTTTCCTTCCTTAAAGTAAGAGCCAATGTTTCACATCCATATAATATAACTGGTAGAATAACAGTTTTATATATTTTGAGTTTAATGCTTTTTAGAGAAGTTGGGACGACAAGAGTCTCTGTAATACATAATAGCACGCATTTCCAGAATTGAGCCTATGTTTAATTTCTTTGTGCATCTCATTCCTATTTGTGATCACGTCAATGAATTAGAAAATAATTAAAATGTCAATTAATAAATAGACAATTGAAGGGCATAGGGCAGTAACATGTTAAGCCACATTCTGTTAAGAAATGTCATTTATTACAATGATAGCAAATAAATGTATTGAAATATCCATAAAATGATTTGTAAGTTAAAACATATAGACACACAATGTATTAACAACAATACTGTACAATTAGTGTTTATAATTTTTTGAAACATTAAAATCCTTATATCTCAGAAAGAACAACATGTGGCTTATCATGTTATTGCTCTAAGCCCTTCATATATCTATCACCAGGAATGTGTATGATAAATAGGGCCCGGAAGTTGAGGAATACTCCTTTTTCTTTCTTTCTTTCTTTCTTTCTTTCTTTCTTTCTTTCTTTCTTTCTTTCTTCTTTTTATATCTGAAGACGAGGCCAACATAATATATATATAAATACATTTATAGGCTAGAAAATTATGAGTTTTATCTGTCCTTTTCACTTTTTTTTTCTTTATTGGTCTTTTTTTGGCTTTTTTTTTTTAAGGTGTAAACAGTTTTTTTTTGCAACTTTTACTTTCTTCTGACTACATTTATACCATTTGAAGGGTCCAGGGGAAAAACCAGATCATCATCATCATCATAGTACATTCACGAATTTAGGCCATTTGTTGACCTGTTTCGGCCTCAAGAGAAACACCACCCAAAAGTCTTTTGAGTGGACGTCCTGGTCTTCTTCTTCCTGTTTGTGTGTCCTGTGATCTTCCATTCGATGAACATGTAAAACCAGGTAAGTCACAATATTCTTATTTTTTCAGGAAACAAAGTTTAAAGTTTCAAGACTTTATCTTCATCATCATCATCTGCATTCATGGATTAGGTCTGTTGACCTGTTCCGACTTCAGCCCATCTCTTTCTAGGTCTGCCCACATCTCGGGTGCCTTTAGGTTTGTATTTTGTTATTTGTTTAGGATATCTATCTTCATTCATTCTGTCTATGTGTTGCTTCCATTTTTGTCTATATGTATCTATTTTATCAGTTATTGCGGATATTTCAAGTTCCTGTCTTATTTCTGTGTTCTTGATTCTGTCTCCTTAGTGCACCCCTTAACAGATCTAAAAAATTCATTTCAAGACTTATAATATTTAATTTTCTCAAGTTATTTTTGTTTTTTTGTTTAGGATGGAATTCCCTTCTGCCCTATGTCAGATACTGTCAAACTATAACATCCTTCAAAAACAAACTAAAGAATTATTTAATAACAAACTAACTTATACACCTCACTGATAGTATTCTTTTAGCAATATTAATATATTTAATTATTTATGAAAATAATATTAAGAATAACAAATATGTTTATTTGTTTTGTTTTAAATATTGTATAATCGTAAAATTAGTTTTCTATATCTCATTATTTTCTGTTTTTTATATACACTAGACAGGGACAATTTAATATGTCTTGCTTGTATACATTTTATTATTAGTTTTAGTCTTAATTTTAACTAACATTAACTGGTTGTATTATAGATCGTAATATATTAGATATTATCTTTTGATCAAATTTTTACTTAGTGTTTAATATTAGAGTTAATTGAGATTGTTATATTCTGATGTAATATATGTTTGTCCTGGTGAGTGGAAGAGAAGGCCACATGGCCTTAACTCCACCAGGCTAAATAAATCTAATCTAATCTAATAATGTATGTACCAGAGATACATTAGTGCGTCTGATTAAGGTGTATAACAATATGCTGCATATTTTGTCACGAATGCAATTTGTACAGAGGAAAAATATGACAAGTCCAGAACATATTTCAAGTTGCTACTTGTCACTTATTTAAACTCTTAATTAAATAAAAATAAAACTCAATTGACTATTTAAAGTCTCATTACAGTTGGTTCAGGTTTATATGGATCGCACTGTATGACATTATCACACTATCGAACCCTTAGGTTCAAGGCCGCGCGGACATAAGCTCTCCAAAAATCTCTGTCCTGAGCTTATGTCTCCCAATCATCCCCTGTATAATTTACCACCCTCAAGTCATGGTTAATGTTATTCTCTCTGCCTATACACTGTGCACTTTCCCTCTGGTTTTCGTACAAGAGTTTCCAAAGCCCACTTTCATTCCCCAATCGTGCCATATGTCCTGTTCATAGCAATCTACGAGATTTAACAGTTCTTATTATATCTGGTTTCCTCATGTTTTTTATCTAATGTCACCAGATTGTTTTTAGGACACGTCTGGTTTTCTTTCCTGGCATTGGCGGAATTGTAATCCATTTCTTATGTTGGGGCACCTGGAAGACGGAATTACATTACCCCGATGATATGAAGGGTGATAAATGATAATGAAGCGCCAGGAGAGTTCTTAACCTAAATTCCAGACCATGAGCAACCACAGGAAAGAAAAATTAGATTCCTTGGACTTGTTAGAATATTCCCCTGTTTTGCATGGAGTTGTAAGATTTTTCCCTTCTACACGTTTTAAAGATATTAAAATATCTGTGGACTTGTCAGATTGTTGCCCAGTTCTGTGAAACCATCTAAACTACACTGGCTGAGCTATTAAATTATTAAAAAATAAAAAAATCTGTAATTTTGGACTTATCAGGTTTTTCCCCTGGACTCTTCATTTGTACAATTCAAGAATTCACAGAGTCTAGTCTCAATTCCAACTTCTTTTAAAAACACTGTCTAGTTTTACTTTACAAAGATTTTTCACATTGCAAACACTTTTGTTCCGAGAGAAACTATTGAACCCTCACAAAATATCACATGTTGTGATTTTCTGTGACATTTGTCATGACCCTCTTGAATACTGTATATTCGACTTTCACCACTTTTGAAACAGCCTTCTGTACCGTTTCAAATGTATCTATTTCCATTCAAGCATTTAAATCGACCTCAATATATGATACAATATATAGAAAAATAGATTTAAATTGGTTTAAGCAGACTGACTGCGGGGAAATAGTACGGAAATGGTATGTTTAAAAGCTTACAAGTACCATGCGACTTAGACTAAAACAGAGAGAGCATTTCATGATCATAGCTACTGACCGCCTGGACAATTGTATTTTGACTTCAAATTTTCTAAGAAGTTGCCACATTTTTAAATTACCTCGAGCAGAGGGTGAAGGCAGCGAGGTTGTCTTTATCCACTCGTTAGTAACTGCAACACATTTACATCCTTTTCCCAGTTTTTAGGTATTTTGTAGGACATCTTTAGGTATTTTTAAAGGTATTTTTTAGACATTTTGTGCTCAAGTTCGGAGCGCTATTGATAAATGATCTCATTAGTTAAGCAGCTTACTTAATTATATAAAGGGAGTATGAGGTTACACACGCTAAACAATATTATGTGTTAAGGCACATAACCTCAATTTCATGCGGCACGGAAACATCCGGGCGGCCTACTTCCACCTCACACAACAATTACAATCACTTGCTTCAAATCTCTAACTAATTTCTAATTTCTAACCATTAATTTAACGTGTCCTAATTCTCAATTATTGCGGTGCGTTTATGCGACTTTAAAGATTTTATATCAAACTGCGGTAAAAAATATCTGGAATTCATTGCGCACAGATCAACGCTATTTGATAAGAGAAATATTTACCAAAGCCTCTAAAAATAGCGTATATTTTAATTTCTGGTGTTTTTTAAATACATTTACATGAATTACCTCCACTAAAATAATCTCCATGGGACCAAGAAGTCCTTCGAAATGTCGCATTTTACGTTTTTATAAAAATACTACTTGATAACCTGGCGGGGTACACCGCTGTGGTCTCGAGGTAGCGTGCTGCCTTATCACGCAGCGGGCCCGGGTTCGATCCCCGGTCGGGGCAGTTTTTCTGGGTGAGGTTTTTATCGGGGTTTTTCCTCAACTGTAAGATACATGTCAGGAAAACTTTAAGGCCCAAACAGCCCCCGAAATCATATGGCCATCATCCTTATCATTATCATCCTTACCATTATCATTATCATCATCATCCTTCACCGGCGTGGAAAGCAACGGGAAGCTACCACACCTACACAATTCCCTAGTAAAGCTGCAAGCATAGCATGAAAATGCTATGATTGCAGTGAAGGACCTGCCTTCGGGCAGAATTACTATGGATGGATGGAACCTGGCGAGCGTTGTTGTGCCTAAATAAATTAATATATATATATATATATATATATATATCATTTGCCTCTGGCCCCGAGGGTTGCGGGTTCAAACCCGGCCGGGGGTCGATGGATTTTTAGGATGGAAAAATCCAAGGAGCAAGTCCTCCGGAGAGATTTTAAGCCGTGGGTCCCGAGTCTGAAGATTTTCAGGCTCGTAAAAGATCCTTAAGCCTGAATGAAAAGGCTTCTAAGGAAAATTTACCGAATTTTCCCGTCCTAGTACTACCTTGGTTTCCTAGATGTCAGCATGAGGCGGAACGCGGACCACGGACCACTCAAATGACATCTGTACGAAAACAAGTGTAACTAAATTAGTATGGTTCAAATTCTTCCCTGTAGGGGGAAAGCGCCTAAATCTCTGTTAAGGGAAAACATGGGCTTACAACATACAAGAAGATATATATATATATAATTTTTTTCCGCATAGTGCGTTCTGTCGTACTTACAGCAATGGCGACCATGATTGAAAGTTCAACTTCCTACATTTCGGGGTTACCAACCTATAAATAACTAAATAACTATACTGTAATATTACATATTACAAACCACGTGTGGGGAGTAAAACCACTGCCCATTATGTACACGACGTACAATTTATATACAAACATATATCCAAAAGGTAGTGTTAATATACATTATACGAAACAAATCACTGCATTTTAAATGAACTGAACCTTAATAGAAACAATATAAAACAATAAATACATACTTGCGGCCATGTTATCAATAATTGTTCTCAAGGCCTCCTGTTGTTTCAACTAATAACATTGCCCACATTGTTAACGTTAGTCAGTTGTTTATAATGAACGCAAATATTTCCAAAAATATGTTATTGTTTTCTATTATTTATTATTTCGAAAAACACCATCACGCAAAAAATAATGTACAACGCACGTTTGTGAAGTGTTTTACAGAATCTCGGTTTTAAAACATTTTCCTCACTTCTGTAAAACCAGTTCCCAACCTCGCATCGTAATATACTTACTTACTCACTGGTACTATCGAACCCGTAGGTTCATGGCCGGGCGGACATAAGCTCTCCATACATCCCTATCTTGAGCTAATGCTTTCCAATCATTCCATGTATAATCTACTTCACTCAAATCAGAATTAATGTTATTCTCCCACCTCATTCTTGGTCTACCAACTGGGCGTTTTCCCTCTGACTTTCCTACAAGAAGCTTCCATGCACGTCTTTCACTTCCCATACGCGCAACATGTCCTGCCCATCGCAGTCTACGAGAAGTTTTTATATATGCCTAGGCCTGTATAATTCTTCTGTACGTGTGTTTGTCACTGAACGCATCCTAAACGACTGCACCGATTATGATGACATTTTTATCTGCGTGTGTCTGATTGGTTCCCTGGATAGTTTAGATTCACAATTAGGCCCTTCAAAACCGTTACCTGTATGACTTAACCTGAAGTAAAAATTTAAAAATCGTTCTAGCGGTCAAATTTTTTGCATGTTTCAAAACGAAACTCAGTATATTCCTGTAAAAATAAATCGAGGTAGGTATTATCCAAAAATGAGCGAAATTCGACAATCAGAAGCAGAGGCCAGCATATACATACGTACGATTTTATTAACCTTTTATCATCGTCATCATCATCAATCACGGATTAAGCCCATGTGGCTTGTTCCGGTCTCATAGATTCTCATTCAAAAAGTAGAATCCATCTCTTTTTCGGTCTACCAATGTTCCTGTCTCCTTTTGTTTTTGTAATTAAGTAGGCTATAATTTTTGGAAACCGAACATCTTTCATTCTTTCCAGTTTTTTCTAGATTAGTTTATTTTATCTAAAAGTTTAAAATTATTTAGCTCATTTCTAATATCTTCACTTTTTCTTTTATCTAGAAGTTTGCAACCAGCCACACTTCTCAGAAGTGTACATTTCAGCTGCTTATATGATGTCTTCTCTTTTAATTAGAACCCAAAATTCACTACCATACAATAGTAAGGGGACAGCCACTGCTTTATAAAATTTTAGTTTTGTTTCCATTCTTATGTTTTTAAATATTATTTAATTTGTGCCACATATATGGGGGCACGCCGCAGCGTACTGGTTAAGGCACTGAGCTACAAGCCGGAGGGTCGAGGGTTCAAGTCCCGGTGGGGTCAGGATTTTTAAATTGACCAAAACCTTCTGGCGGCACTATGGACCTGGGGTCGACTCAGCCTCTAACGGAAATGAGTACCAGGCGCTTGTTCTGGGGTAAAGGCGGCCGTCACGCAGGGCTGACAACCCGGCTGACATCAAGTGCCGATTGTCTAGAAAAAGTGGGAGCCTTAACCTCCTACTACCCCAAGGGCCTCCTGAGGCCGTTGTGGGATCACTTTACTTTACTTTACTTTGTGCCACACATATATAATTAAATTTATTAAGTTTGTTAAACAGATCTTCATTTTAAAATAGGAGATTTCATAACCAGGTTATTTAAAATGGTTCACTTTTTAATGGGTTTCCCCTCCAGAATTATTTTAGCTCTTACGGTATCTGATCCCTTAAAAGCTAAGATTTTGTTTCACTTATTGATATTTTGAAATTATAATTCTGTATAATGTTATTTAATTGACAGAGTGATTTCTGTAGACCATCTTCTGAACTAGATATTAGAACTTGGTCGTCTGCAAAACGTAAGGTATCTAACATCTTATTTCTTATTTTGAAATGTGAGTCCAAATTTATCTGTCAATTATATATGATATCGTCAATATAAATATTAAAAAGATAGGATGAAAGCGGACATCCCTGTCTTATACCTTTATTTAGGCCTATATTTCATATATTTAGGCGTAGCAGTGCACGCCAGGTATTAGCTAGTGTATATATATATATAATTTTTAGTTGAATAAGTAAAAAAGAAATTTCATAAAGATCAATGAAAACCAAAACTTGTACCGTAAAACGGGGTCACTTTGACTCGAGGGGCTACTTTGACAGAATTTTAAATTTAATGCGTGTTTTGGCCTATTTTGACAACAATTCAATTATGTAGACATTTCCTTGAAGTCGCACGAATAATTAAGTTGTTTTAAAAGAGGATGTTAATTGTTGGAGACACACCTGTGTCACTTTCAACAACAATGGATTCCCAACAAGGATAAAATTGTGATTTTTGGTTTCACAGGGGTAAGGACTGGATTTGTTGTGTAAGACGCAAGCTCTGGGTCTGTGTAACAGAGGATCGAACAATTCTCAATATGAATGTGAACTATGTGAAGATGAGATGTGAAAATCTGTTTTTCTTTTTCTACTGTTGTTTCAAAAATGCATGTTTTCTAATTAATTCCTAACTACAATAATTATATAATTTTTGTGTTTTGTTGCGCGTCAGAGTTGATAAAGAACTTAAGTTTATTTTGTCAAATTACAGTTATAAAAACATTTGTAGTGAGGGTTGTTTACAATAAAAATATTTATAAAAAGATAAATTGGTGTCAAAGTAGTAGCTACAGTGGGTCTACTTTGAATTATAGTGAAAACAAATGTGATGTCAAAGTAGCCCCAGCACATGGGCAAAACAGACCTAAACAAAACTCATTGTTGTCCTACAAAGTTTTTATTTGAGGAGAACAGCACCAAATGGGAGATTTATAGTCTAAGGTTCAATTGGTACAATAAATCATACATTCAATTTTTTCGGCATAAATCATACGAGTTAGACCTTAAAAACCTTCAAAGATATGTCAAAGTAGCCCCGTTTTACGGTACTGGTTGGTAATACAGTTAGACTTTATAAATAACTTATTAAAATTGTAACCAATCGTTATTCTTGCTTCGTGTTGAGATCCCGGATCCATTTTGTGATACTCTTAATACTTGAAGTGAATATATTTATAGGAACATTTTGAAATTACTGACGTAATCAGATATACGTAGGTACGCTAAGTAATAAGTAAGTTAAGATAACTTAAACGCAATTGCTTCATTTATACACGACACATTTAATGTTCCCAGTAACCTACATTATAAGTGTGTGAGCATTTCCATTTATCGCTTTAAAATGTATCTTATGATATTTAATGATTCGACCCTATTTTGTGAATTTTTAGTTCACCTACTGGTGTTTTTCCCCCTTGTTTTTCCTACAAAAATTCCCATGCCTCTCTTTCATTCCCCATTCATGCCACATGTTCTGTCAATCACAGTCTACGAAACTAACTGTTCTTATTATATCTGGTTTCCTATAAAGACCATGTAATTCACTGTTTTGTAGTCTTCTGCATTTATTTTTCTTTTGTAAGCCCATGTTTTTCCCTTTACAGAGATTTAGGCGCTCTCCCCCTACAGGGAAGAATTTGAACCATACTAATTTAGTTACACTTGTCATTTGAGTGGTTCCGCCTCATACTGACATCTAGGAAACCAAGGTAGTACCAGGACAGGAAAATTAGGTAAATTTTGCTTAGAAGCCTTTTCATTCAGGCTTAAGGATCTTTTACGAGCCTGAAAATCTTCAGACTCGGGAACCACGGCTTAAAGTCCCTCCAGGAGGACTTGCTCCTTGGATTTTTCCGTCCTAAAAAAATCCATCGACCCCGGCCCGGTTTGAACCCGCGACTCTCAGGACCAGAGGCAAGGAACATAACCACTAGTCCACCGCGGCCGATTTACCTGCCTTTAGAATTATGTATGATATCCTATCACAAACTTAATATTTCCAATAACGAAGAGGAAACTTTTTTCGGGTTAAAAAAAAGTTCCAAATTCAGATCTTGCTGCATCCCCATAGCATAATGCAAAGCATCCTAATTCTCGTGTTCATTTAACATCCTGTAAAGCTACTATATCCGAGGATGATTTGTCTAATTCCCGCGTTAATATCTCTAGCGCCCCGATATTACAGAATGTCCTAACATCCAATGTTCCTAGGAACATGTCCCTGTGTTTGAGTCTTTGGCAAGGGTTCCCTGAAGTAGTTCCTGCCCGGAGAATAGAATGGGAGACTATTTCATCTCCGGAATATTTCACCAGTGGAACACTTGTCCGCATTTCTAGACGGTTGTATTTTTTACGGCGAAAGATCGTCACTCTTCCACCAAGGTACTCTTTAATTTTTTGCAGGAAAAAAAAATATGTAGAGCTACCATTCTTTACATACTGCCTAAGTTTCAAAAACCCATGACACTTAGAACATAGTACAATGACGTCATATTTAAATGGCTGCGCTTTTTTAATGCCCGTTATAGGAGCTTTAGCTACAATGTAATATTGTAGTTTATCAATATTACCTTCCTGGTCTGTCAAGTTCAGTATTTTGTCTCATACTAAATTCTTCTGTTACCTGATCAGACCTTTTATCGTCTATTTACAAATTACTATCCTTATCATGCATGAAACTTTAAAACTAATTTTTTTGCCCACACTGTTAACGTTAGTCAATTGTTTATAATGAACGCAAATATTTCCAACAAAGATGTTATTATTTATTATTTTGAAAACACAATCGTCCAAAAAATACTGTACAACGCACGTTTGTGAAGTGTTTTACAGAATCTCGGAAATTAAAAACCGAGCGATAGCGAGGTGTAAAAACCACTTGCCAACCTTGCAACGTAATATACTGAAAGTCATGAGCAACACTTTTTAAACAATCATAATATTTATTTTAGACAAACCAAGTACACCATGTTAATCTACAGACCTTTGTGCTACTTTTCAACATAGTCTCCATTTCTTTGCACACATTTTGTCCAGCGTTCTACAAGCTTGAAAATTCCCTTATGATAGAAGTCCGTTCCAGCTGCTCGAAAATACTGACGCACTGCCTTCCGAATATCCTCCAGCGTCTCGTAGCGTTGGCCTCTCATCTGCTCCTTCACAGAACCGAAAATATGGTAGTCGGAGGGTGCCAAATCGGGACTATAGGGAGGATGTGGAAGAGTTTCCCACCCAAATGTCCTGATCTTCTCCACAGTGGCACGAGCAGTGTGAGGACGCGCGTTATCGTGTTGCAGAATGATCTTCCTTCCAGGGTGTTTGTCGTGCAATGCACGACGGAGCTTCACAAGTGTCTGGATATAGCGGGCAGCATTTATGGTTTGTCCAGGTTCAAGAAATTCAACCAGAATGCAACCTTGCGCATCCCAGAAAACGCTGCCCATAACTTTTCCAACAGATTGCACTGTCTTCGCCTTTTTCTTTGATGGCGAATTCAAGTGGTGCCATTCCATACTCTGGCGTTTTGTTTCAGGCTCTTAGCGATGAAACTAGCTTTCGTCACCTGTCACAATACTCGTCAAAAAATCATCACCTTCATTTCGAAATCTCTGAAGAAGGTTATGCGTGATTGTTCTTCTCTGAAGTTTGTGGTCTTCACTCAATAAATGTGGAACCCAACGGGCACTAACTTTTCGGTAACCTATGCAGTGAATCATTTCTTGCACTGCACTGTGTCCTACTGCAAGTTTTGTAGCGATTTCATTCACTGTGATACGCCTGTCGTCTCTAATGAGCGCATCAACTCTTTCCTTGTTGCAATCCGTGGAGGCAGAGCGTGGGCGACCGCTACGAGGCTCATCTTTGATACTCGTGTTCCCATCTTTAAAATGTTTCACCCATCTCCTAACACTGCTGGCACCCATGCAGGCATCTCCGTAAGCACATTGAAGTCTTTGGTGAATATCAACAGCAGATTGTTCCTCTTTAACAAGGAATTCAATGACAGCGCGCTGTGAAAACGAAACATTGATGTCTGCCATTTTGGAAACACTGCGTGTGGTCACATGATAGAAGCTATGACGCCACAAAACGGCAAATTCCGAGATTCTTTAAAACACTTCACAAACGTGCGTTGTACATTATTTTTTGCGCGATCTTGTTTTAAAAATAATAAATAATAGTAAAATAATAACATCTTTGTTGGAAATATTTGCGTTTCTGTCTATAGAATTGTGGAAAATAGGAATTTCATCCATTGCCCACCTTAATCCACCATTAACTCATTTCGGCAACAAATGTGCATATGAAGGCTTTGTGATTTAACTGATTCTATTTTAAGAAATGTTAAACTCTAAAAGAATTGAATTGTATTAATTTGTTGGACATGAAGATATCGCGGCGGTTCATTGATTTCAAAGCGGTGGTGAACACCAACCAGTTGAACGGATTAGAATCGTCTCGCGTGTTTGTGGCCGAGATTAATGTGTTGCGGCCTCATTATCTTCATCGAGACCTCTTTACATTAGATCCCCGGTCAACTACCTGTGGGGCGTGTACCACAAATTACTTGCTCCATACAATTGAGATATGGTTTCCATACTTTTGTTTGCTATTACTTGCACGCGTTTCGAAATTAGAATTCAGCGTTTCTGTGCCAATTAACTCACTGGTAATATCGAACCCGCAGGTTCATGGCCGCGCGTACATAACCTCTTCATACATCCCTATCCTGAGCTAATGTTTTGCAATCATCTCCTGTATAATCTACTTCCCTCAAATCATGGTTAATGTTATTCTCCCACCTCATCCTTGGTCTACCTCCTGGAGGTAACCTTTGGGTTTTCCTACGAGCAGTTTCCAAGCCCCTTTTTCGTTTCTCATTAGTGCCACATGTCCTGCTTATCGCAGTCTACGGAACTTCACAGTTCTTATTATATCTGGTTTCCTATAAAGATCACATCCATCCATCCATAGTAATTCTGCCCGAAAGCTGGTCCTTCACTGGAATTATAGCATTTTCATGTTATGCTTGCAGCTTTACTAGGGAATTGTAGGTGTGGTAGCTTCCCGTTGCTTTCCACACAGGTGAAGGATGATGATGATGATGATGATGGCCATATGATTTCGGAGACCATTTGGGCCTTAAAGTTTTCTTGACATTTGTCTTACTGGTTAGCAAAAAACCCGATAAAAACCTCACCCAGAAAAACAGTCCCCTCGGCGTATCGAACCCGCGCCCACTGCGTGACAAGGCAGCACGCTACTTCGAGACCACAGCGGTGGACAAGGATCACATAGCTCCCTGTTATTTAGTCTTCTCCATTCGCCTTCTGTTTAAGGAAAAAAAAATGTTTTTCTAACAACTTTATTCTCAAATACACGCAATATGTACTGCTCCCTTAAAGTAGCGGGTTCGGTTTTCATCCCCGGTCTGGACACGTTTCCTAGATGAGCTCATTTTCGGGGTTTCTCCTCACCTGTAAGACAAATGTCAGGATACTTTAAGGCCCAAACGGTCCCCGACATGATCTGACCATCATTATCATCAATATCATATTCACCTCATTAGATTAAGTTTAGGTTTAAGGTCTCTCCTGGCGCATCGTTACCCATCGGCATCATCCATCATACCATCGAGGCAGTGTAACCCCACATTCCAGGCGCCCCAACCTCAGAAGTGAGTTACAAGTACGCCATGCCAGGAGAGAATACCAGAAATGTCGTAATGACAATCTAATGGCATTGATTTAAAAAAATCGGATGTACTTTACAACATGTGACGCGACATTTTTTGTCTAAGTTCCAATCATACACCATGCGCATGCACCAACAAACACGAAGGAGTTTAAACTATGGCATCACGGGATGCAGCCAACAAATACATGATATTTTACGATCCTAAAAGCTAACCTGACGCAATTTGAGTACTCTAACCTGTGAAAGACTAACCTAAAAGCTAACCTAACGCAATTTGAGTAATCTAACCTGCGAAAGACCAAACTAAAAGCTAACCTAACGCAATTTGAGTACTCTAACCTGTGAAAGACTAACCTAAAAGCTAACCTAACGCAATTTGAGTACTCTAACCTGCGAAAGACCAAACTAAAAGCTAACCTAACGCAATTTGAGTACTCTAACCTGCGAAAGACCAACCTAACAGCTAACCTAACGCAATTTAAGTACTCTAACCTGTGAAAGACCAAACTAAAAGCTAACCTAACGCAATTTGAGTACTCTAACCTGTGAAAGACTAACCTAAAAGCTAACCTAACGCAATTTGAGTACTCTAACCTGTGAAAGACCAACCTAACAGCTAACCTAACGCAATTGAAGTACTCTAACCTGTGAAAGACCAACCTAAAAGCTAACCTAACGCAATTTGAGTACTCTAACCTGTGAAAGACCAACCTAACAGCTAACCTAACGCAATTGAAGTACTCTAACCTGTGAAAGACCAACCTAACAGCTAACCTAACGCAATTTAAGTACTCTAACCTGTGAAAGACCAACCTAACAGCTAACCTAACGCAATTGAAGTACTCTAACCTGTGAAAGACTAACCTAAAAGCTAACCTAACACAATTTGAGTACTCTAACCTATGAAAGACTAACCTAAAAGCTAACCTAACGCAATTTGAGTACTCTAACCTGTGAAAGACCAACCTAACAGCTAACCTAACGCAATTGAAGTACTCTAACCTGTGAAAGACCAACCTAAAAGCTAACCTAACGCAATTTGAGTACTCTAACCAGTGAAAGACCAACCTAACAGCTAACCTAACGCAATTGAAGTACTCTAACCTGTGAAAGACCAACCTAACAGCTAACCTAACGCAATTGAAGTACTCTAACCTGTGAAAGACCAACCTAAAAGCTAACCTAACGCAATTTGAGTACTCTAACCTGTGAAAGACCAACCTAACAGCTAACCTAACGCAATTGAAGTACTCTAACCTGTGAAAGACCAACCTAAAAGCTAACCTAACGCAATTTAAGTACTCTAACCTGTGAAAGACCAACCTAACAGCTAACCTAACGCAATTGAAGTACTCTAACCTGTGAAAGACCAACCTAAAAGCTAACCTAACGCAATTTGAGTACTCTAACCTGTGAAAGACCAACCTAACAGCTAACCTAACGCAATTGAAGTACTCTAACCTGTGAAAGACCAACCTAAAAGCTAACCTAACGCAATTTGAGTACTCTAACCTGTGAAAGACCAACCTAACAGCTAACCTAACGCAATTGAAGTACTCTAACCTGTGAAAGACCAACCTAACAGCTAACCTAACGCAATTTGAGTACTCTAACCTGTGAAAGACCAACCTAACAGCTAACCTAACGCAATTGAAGTACTCTAACCTGTGAAAGACCAACCTAAAAGCTAACCTAACGCAATTTGAGTACTCTAACCTGTGAAAGACCAACCTAACAGCTAACCTAACGCAATTGAAGTACTCTAACCTGTGAAAGACCAACCTAAAAGCTAACCTAACGCAATTTGAGTACTCTAACCTGTGAAAGACCAACCTAACAGCTAACCTAACGCAATTGAAGTACTCTAACCTGTGAAAGACCAACCTAAAAGCTAACCTAACGCAATTTGAGTACTCTAACCTGTGAAAGACCAACCTAAAAGCTAACCTAACGCAATTTGAGTACTCTAACCTGTGAAAGACCAACCTAACAGCTAACCTAACGCAATTGAAGTACTCTAACCTGTGAAAGACCAACCTAAAAGCTAACCTAACGCAATTTGAGTACTCTAACCTGTGAAAGACCAACCTAAAAGCTAACCTAACGCAATTTGAGTACTCTAACCTGTGAAAGACCAACCTAACAGCTAACCTAACGCAATTGAAGTACTCTAACCTGTGAAAGACCAACCTAAAAGCTAACCTAACGCAATTTAAGTACTCTAACCTGTGAAAGACCAAACTAAAAGCTAACCTAACTCAATTTAAGTACTCTAACCTGTGAAAGACCAACCTGAAAGCTAACCTATCGCAATTTAAGCACTCTACCTGTGAAAGAATGCAACGCCGAAAAATAACTAGTAAGTTCTGAAATTCCGAAATATATGTGTACAGTTAATTAGTATATACTCTGTGTTGGCTGCACTGGAACACGTGTTTATTGTTGCACAGAATATTCGTTAAAATCAATATGGCTGCTATGTTTTCATACTACGTATGTAGTTAAATATCATAGAAAATATATTGAAATAATTGTTAGAAAATATGTAAAAATCATTGTAAATGGTGGGAAATAATTTGAAAAATGAAACCCTAAGAATAAAATTTGACAGGAGTTTATGAAGGAATTAAAAAAGTCGCGTCTCAGGTTGTAAAGTTTAACCAAAAAATCTATCTTAAAATGATCTCAAATTGCGGTTTAAACTAGAAAATAAGACCGGCGCCTGAGATCTACTCTCGGGACAGGATGAGAACATGCTATTTCTGAGGAAACAGTTTTGCATCGATTTAGAAAAGGGCACACGAAACGCATGGCCTAGTTCTGAGAGCGTGTGGGACCAGAACAACTCACAAGAGAATTGATTTCATTTCATTCTTATTTATTTAACCAAGATATGTTCAGCCAGGGTCAGGGTCTGTCGCTAATTCATGATTAGGGCAAGTTTAGGAGATTCTATGCCACCTCTAGCCTACATAAATTCAAGTAAAAAAACGCACAATTGTCGCAGTATATGAAACATTATACTTGAGAGAATATATTTTAGATAACAGAAGAAATTAGGGCGGGGTTGTACAAGACCAGCTTTTTACTTACGCGACTTATGCCACTTTTGATGTAATTTAAAGTATTACGAAGTGTTAATGATACCATTTAGCTGCGGGATTTTACCATCGCCATGAAATGAACTAGTGGAAATATGATTTTACGTTGTAACCGTCAGACATGTTGAATGTTCCATAGAATAACAGATATGAAGAGGTCATTTATGTTACGTATTAAATAAGATTTAAAATGCAAGGAAACAAAAAGCTAACTAACTCTAACTCACTGGCACCACCGAACCCGTAGGCTCATGGCCGCGCGGACATAAGCTCCCCATACATCCCTATCCTGAGCTAATGCTTTCCAATCATTCCCTGTATAATCTACTTCCCTCAAATCATAGTTAATGTTGTTCTCCCACCTCATTCTTGGTCTACCAACTGGGCGTTTTCCCTCTGGCTTTCCTACAAGAAGTTTCCATGCACGTCTTTCATTCCCCATACGCGCAACATGTCCTGCCCATCGCAGTCTACGAGACTTAACTGTTCTTATTATATCCGGCCTCCCATAAAGACCATGTAGTTCATGTTATGTAGTCTTCTCCATTCACCTGTCTGTTCATCTCTCTTTGATCCAAAAATTTTCCTAAGAACTTTATTCTCAAATACTCGTAATCTCCTTTCCTCCCTTAAAGTAAGAGTCCAGGTTTCGCATCCATATAATATAACTGGTAGAATAATAGTTTTATATATTTTCAGCTCTTAACGTTTTTTGAAAGGAGTTGGGACATCAAAAGTCTCTGCAATGCATAATAGCATGCATTTCCAGAATTGAGCCTATGTTTAATTTCTTTTTGTATCTCATTCCTATTTGTGATTATTGTTCCTAGGTATTTGAATTCAGTCACTTCCTCAAAATTTCCCTCATTTGTCATTAGCTGTCCACTTCCATTATATACTGAATTTCTACGTGTGACCATATATTTAGTTTTACTGATATTTATTTCCAGTCCTAATTTCTTAGTGTTACTCAATAGTGTGTGCGTGTTGGCCTTTAGTATCTCCTCGCTATCGGCCAGTAGTACTACATCATCAGCATAAACTAACAGCTTATTAATACCATTGAGTTGTAAGCCTTCCTCATTCTCTAAAGATTTAATGGCATGCTCTAGTACAAAATTAAATAGTAAAGGAGATAGTGCATCTCCTTGCTTCAACCCACTCTGGATTTCAAAAGTGTCTGAAAACTGTTTGCCTACACGCACCCTACTCTTTGAGCCATTTAGACTCATTCGTATAAGTCTAACTAACTTTTTAGGAATTCCGAACTCCAGCAGGATACTATATAACTTCTCTCTCTTAATTGAATCATATGCTTTTTTGAAGTCTACATATAGTTGATGTACAGTACCATTATATTCCCATTTCTTCTCTAAAATCTGTCTTAAACTGAAAATCTGATCTGTTGTAGACCTGTTTCTTCTAAATGCACATTGATGATCTCCTAGAATGTCATCAATATAGGGAGTAAGTCTGCTTACTAATATATTTGTTAGAATTTTGTACGAAGTTGAAAGTAATGAGATGCCCCTGTAGTTGTTGCAATCTGTTTTATCTCCTTTCTTATAAATTGGTATGATAATTGATTCCTTCCATTCATCTGGAAGAGCTTCTTTTTCCCAAATCTTACTAAGCAACCAGCGTATCTTGTCCATCAATTTTTCTCCCCCTGATTTTATCAGTTTTGCTGGGATCTCATCTGAACCTGATGCTTTATACATCTTCAATTTTTCAATCGCCATTTCAACCTCTAATGCACTTGGCTCTGCGACTAGCATTTCTGCTGTCTGTAAATTATCCTCCTCAATGTCCTGTTCTGTATGTACATTTAATAGCTGATTAAAGTAAACCTTCCATCTATTTAATATACTCCTAGAATCTGCAATCATATCCCCATTTTCATTCCGAATTATGTTTGTTCTAGCCTGAAACCCTTTCTTCTCTATACTAATTCCCTGATATAATTCTCTAATGTTCCTATTTTTTGCATTAATTTCAAGATCATTAATCTTCTCTCTCAAATATTCCCTCTTTTTACTCTTTAGTAACTTGGTGGTTTCCCGTCTAACACTACCCAATTGCTCTAAATTTACCTCATTTGGCTCGTGTAACCATTTCATTTTTGCTAGCTTTCTTTTCTTTACAATGTCGACACATTCCTCATCAAACCATTTCTTGTTTTGCCTCTTTTTTAAACAACCAATGCTTTCTGATGCTGACAATTTAATAGTATCTCTTATAGCCTCCCATTCTTTATTTATATCAGTTTCTTCTTCGTTTGCCACATTGTCATCTGAAGATTCCAGTACTTCAAATCTATTAGCAATTTGTGATTTGGTATTCTTGTCGCATTTCATCATTTTTCAAGTTTTTTAATTCATATTTTACAGAATCATCATTAGCGTTCGTTCCTCTCATAAGCGATAGCCGTTGTCTGATTTTCACTCTGACCAGATGATGATCCGAATTGCAGTCTGTCCCTCTAACTGATCTAACATCAATGATGCTACTGTGCCAGCGTTTATCCACTAATACATGATCTATCTGGTTCCAAGTTTCTCCATCTGGGGACGTCCAGGTGTATTTATGAATATCCTTATGCTGAAATGTTGTGCTCTTAACAATGAGATTCTTCGATGTGGCAAATGTGACTAATCTAACGCCATTGTCGTTACTATCTTCATGAAGACTGAATTTGCCTATTGTTGGTTTGAATATATCTTCCCGCCCCACTTTTGCATTAAAATCTCCTAAGACAATTTTCATATGATATCGTGAAAGGCTATCAAATAAGCATTCTAATTCTTCATAGAACTCATCCTTGATCTTGTCATCTTTATCTTTGTGGGGGCATGTACATTTACAATTATAAAATCATGTCGTTTACCCTTTAGAATTATGTATGATATCCTATCACTAACAAACTTAATATCTCGGATAGCGGATAGGAACCTCCTTCTGACTAAAAAACCCGTTCCAAATGCAGGTCTTTCTGCACCCCCGTAGTATAACGCAAAGCTTCCTGATTCCTGACTAGCTTCTCCTGGCCACCTAACTTCCTGTAAAGCGACTATATCCAAGGGCGATTTATCCAATTCCCGCGTTAATATCTCTAGTGCCCCGCTATTGTATAAAGTCCTAACATTCCATGTTCCTAGGAACATGTCCCTGTGTTTGAGCCTTTGGCATGGGTTCCCTGAAGTAGTCCCCGCCCGGAGAACCGAATGGGGGACTATTTGACCTCCGGAAAATTTTACCCCAGATGAACCCATGTCCGCATTTCTTGACTGTTGTATTTTTACGGTGAAAGATCGTCAGTCTTTCGCCCAAGGTACTTTTTTCGTCTGGCTTATCACCTTCGACCAGTCCGGCATGGGTAACCCTATCGGCAGCAATGCTACTGCTGGCATAGCTCTCAGGATCATTTAAGCACGCAAGCCACTCCACCACGACAAGGTAAAGATACCGTGGAGGGACAAAAAGCTAACCAAACCTAAATCATTGAATGGAAACTAAATCAATTACTCTAACGTAGGTGAATTCCAGGGAACGTCCTTTTTATTATTTTACGCGGTTAAATATGTAAAAGACAAATTAGGACATAATTTGTTGAAGCCACAGATATGATTAAATGTACACAATGTGGTTTGAACATTGTTGTCGTATGTGTTTTATCGCTCTTCATCGGTGGTGTATCTCTGGTCATCGGTGGTATATCTGTGGTCATCGGTTGTAATCGGTGGTTTATCGCTGGTTAGAAGTAAGAACTGTAGTAACCTTCATGGTCATGACAGGAAACAGTTTCACTTTATTTTCATATTTACGAGAAAATAAAGAAATGATAATAACTTTCCCAGATTGAAATACGTTAAATATAGTATTTGATTAATATGTATGCAATTATGTACTGTTAAAGTGCGTAAATAAAAAGGCACTCTTCTCCCACCCGGCCGAAATTAGAACCAACTGTCGTTTAAAACAGGAATCGCATGGGACCAATTTTGTTTTCCACATTAGACAACATTCCGCATTATAAAAAAACGAAAAATGAATTAACCAATCTTAGATTATTGAGCACCATATATGTATTTTTTTCGGCCGCGGTGGACTAGTGGTTATGCTCCTTGCCTCTGGTCCCGAGAGTCGCGGGTTCAAACCCGGCCGGGGTCGATGGATTTTTTAGGATGGGAAAATCCAAGGAGGAAGTCCTCCGGGAGGGACTTTAAGCCGTGGGTCCCGAGTCTGAAGATTTTAAGGCTCGTAAAAGATCCTTAACCCTTAAATTCGTAATGTATCCTTTTAGATACATCAGTTTGTTTAGTTAATTTAATATTTTAAATAAATCAGAAGAAAAGGAACAAAAATAAACCACTTAAATGTGTGTCTAATTATACACTATACCTAATTATAACAGTTATACAAGATTCCGTTTTCACTGCGGTCCGCCACATTCAAATATTTAACAGAAGAAATGTGTATTTTGCCAATTTAAGGGTTAAGCCTGAATGAAAAGGCCTCTAAGCAAAATTTACCGAATTTTCCTGTCTTAGTACTACGTTGGTTTCCTAGATGTCAGTATGAGGCGGAACGCTGACCACGGGCCACTCAAATGACAAGTGTCACTAAATTAGTCATTCATCATCATCATCACTCAGGGATTAGGCAATTGCCCGTTCCGACTTCATAATGCATCAGCCCAACGTCTTCTAGGTCTTCCAACATCACGCCTTCCTCTTGCTTGATAATTTCTTGCTAACAATGGATATCTCTCCTTACTCATTCCATCCATATATCAATCCATTTCTGTCTGTAAGTCGTGACTTTATCCAATAAAGGCTGTACTTTCAATTCTTCTCTTATATCCTCATTTCTTATTCTATCAAGTCTTGTACATCCTTTTACTTGTCTTAGGAACCTCATCTCCGCCGTCTGTATTCTATCCTTCTGTTTTTTCACTGGAGCCCAAGTTTCACATCCATACAATATTGTGGGAACCGCCATAACATTATACATTTTTATCTTTGTTTCTTTTCTAATTTTGTTCTTGAATGTTCTCTGTATTGTTCCACACACCGTCTGAAATTTATTTATTTTGGAGTCAATATCTCTTTCCTCATTGTAGCCAACATCACAGCCCAAATATTTGAAACTAGACACCTGCTCTATACTTTGATTTTCTAAAATAATTTGGATCTCACTGGATCTCTTCCTCTAAAAACCATGGTCTTCGTTTTCCTTACAGAAATCTTTAGATCGTATAATTTACATATTTCATTTAATGCATGCAACTATGGTTCAAATTCTTCCCTGTAGGGCGAGAGCGCCTAAATCTCTGTTAAGGGAAACATGGGCTTGGATTAATTGTAGCTCCGCTGCCGTTGGAAAGTGAAATATAGTATGTACGAGCTACTTCGACGGTAACGCGCGAAAAAAACAATCCCGTTTCGCCAGCGTTAAAATTTCTATTGGGCGCGTATCCTGAAATTACAGTGTGCAGTTTCCATTCACTAACTACACTTTTGTCCACATCCTTTGATTCCCCGCAAATTTCATTTCACACACATTGTGTCGTCTTTTGAAACTGTCCACAACCAACCTGAAGATGCCTTGATATCGTTATTCTCTAGGGATATAACAACAGCTAGAGCTTGTCTTTGGAGCATTGGTCAGGAAATTTGGAGATTTTTGATCGTGGATTTGTAACACAGTCCCACACCTCGTTGATTTTTCCTTGCGTCCATTTTTTCTGTGTGTTTTAAAATTTGATAAACTTAGAAATTCTATATTTAAATTTAGTTATTATTTCCCGTACTGCGAGCTTGCTTTTCTTTGTCTTCAATCACTTTTAACTTTTTCGTTTAATGACAACGATACATAGTTCGTTCTGTCGTACTTACAGCAATGGCAACTATGATTGAAAGTTCAATTGTCTAAGTTTCGGGGTTGCCAACCTTTAAATAACTATACTGTATAATTACTAAATACCTACCTAGTGCGGGAAGTAAAACCACTGCCCTCTATGTATACTACATACAATGTATATACTTACTTACTCACTGGCACTATCGAAACCGTAGGTTCATGGCCGCGCGGACATACGCTCTCCATACATCACTATTCTGAGCTAATACTTTCCAATTTGCATGGGTTCCCTGAAGTAGTCCCCGCCCGGAGAACCGAATGGGGGACTATTTGACCTCCGGAAAATTTTACCCCAGTTGAACCCTGTCCGCATTTCTTGACGGTTGTATTTTTACGCTGAAAGGTCGTCACTCTTTCGACTAAGGTACTTTTTCGTCTGGCTTATCACCGTTACCAGTCCGGCATGGGTAACCCTATCGACAGCAATGCTACCGCCGGCATAGCTCTCAGGATCATTAAGGACGCAAGCCACTCCACCACGACAAGGTAAAGATACCATGGAGAGACATACAATGTATATACAGAAACTATTCAAAATGTAGTGTTAATATACATTATATGAAACAAATCACTGAATTTTAAATGAATTGAACTTTATTTGAAACAATATAAAACAATAAATACATACTTGCGGCCATGTTATCAATAATTGTTCTCAAGGCCTCCTGTTGTTTCAACTAATAAACATTGCCCACACTGTTAACGTTAGTCAATTGTTTATAATGAACGCAAATATTTCCAACAAAGATGTTATTATTTTACTATCATTTATTATTTTGAAAACAACATCGCGCAAAAAATAATGTACAACGCACATTTGTGAAGTGTTTTACAGAATCTCGGAAACATTTTCCTCGCTTCTGTGAAAACCACTTCCCAACCTAGCGTCTTAATATACTATTGTAACCAGGTTGTATTTTATAACATTTATGGGTTTTTCCCCTGACTGGCTGAATTGTAAAGTGGTATTTTTTTATAGCAAGAAACTAAACAACTCATCACATGTGTGGAATAATAACAGAGGCGCCCAAGCTGGAAATCAAGTGACCTTCACTACTGACATATTTATTATGTAGATGTAATTAACCATCAGAATTAGAACAAAAAAATGGCATGATTTTATCTTCTTTTTTTCCGGTTGGAGGACATTTATATTAAGCATGAAATTATGTTCATAAACACTGAATGGCAGAGGACTGTTGCACCAACATGAAGTGCATTATCTTTATTTTACAAGCATGTTTGTTTACCATGACGTACGCTGGGTGCAGAGACAACTTCGAAGCGCGTAAGTATAGCATACAAGCTCTCGATCTAAATAAGGAATTCCCCAAGTGATACACCATGCGCATGCGCCAACAACCGCGAAGCTGTTTACACTATGGAATCACGGGATGCAGCCAACATATGCACGATATTTAACGAACATAAAAGCTAACCGAACGCAATTTAAGTACTCGAACCTGTGAAAGAATGGAACGCCCAAAAATAAATAGTAAAGTAAAGTAAAGTAAAGTGATCCCACAACAGACCCGGAGGCCCTTGGGGTAGTAGGAGGTTAAGGCTCCCACTTTTTCTAGACAACCGGCACTTTGTGTCAACCGGGTTGTCAGCCCTGCGTGACGGCCGTCTTTACCCCCAGAACAAGCGTCTGGTACTCATTTCCGTTAGAGGCTGAGTCGACCCCAGGGCCATAGTGCCGCCAGAGGGTTTGGGTCAGTTTAAAAATCCTGACCCCAACGGGACTTCAACCCTCGACCCTCCGGCTTGTAGCTCAGTGCCTTAACCACTACGCTACGGCGTGCCCCCAGTAAGTTCTGAAATTTTGAAGTAGTAGTAGTAGTAGTAGGACTTTATTAGACAAAAAAGTAAGATATTTACAATATTATTTACAAATATGGGTCGCACGGGCAGTAAGCCGTACGTGCTGTTGACAGTCCGTTACAATAAAGTAATAATTGCTACTAGTGTTAATAATTGCTGCTAGTGTCAAGAAAAATAAAAAAGAAAACAATAACATTACAATTACATAAAGAAAACACAACAATATTACAATTACACAATAATTCAATAATATTATACATTAATTAAGTTATGTAGAATTATTAAGAATTACTGGTATTGCATTTTGATAACATATATTTATTCATAACGAGTGTTGTTCTTATTTTTCGCGTTTTGTCCAGAAATTTACCCAAGTTTATCCAATTTTCTGGATTTACATTAACTCGAAGGATGCCAATCTTTCACGATTTGAATTTAGAAATCTTTCCGGTAATAACTGACGTCTCCAATATTCTAAATCATCACATTTTCCTAATATATGTATCTCATCTTCAAAGTTCCGCACATTGGACATATTCGCATATCGTGATCGTCGCTAATTTTTAGAAATTTCCATGCCCCTAGCCTAAACAAAGCAAGCCCTGATCTCTCTTTAAATCCTAGGTTGAGTTTATAAGATTCTTTTCCCCAAACGTGTTTTAAGAAGTATATGTGTACAGTTATTAACTACATACTCAAGGTTGGCTGCTCTGGAACACGTCTTTGTTGTTGCATACAATATTAGTTAAAATCAATATGGCTGCCACGTCTTCATGCTACGTATGTAGTTAAATATCATAGAAAAATATATTGAAATAATCGTTTAAAAAATGTAAAAATCATTGTAAATGGTGGGAAATAATTTGAAAAATGAAACCATAAGAATAAAATTTGACAGAAGTTTCTGAAGTAATTTAAGAAGTCGCGTCACAGGTTGTAAAGTTTAGCCTTTTTTCTCTCTTTCGAGTGTTGGAGAGGGAAGTATATTTTCTTACACGCTTATGGGTAAAATCGTTGTTCTACCAATCAGATTTCTTAAGCGTGAATCTGAAGTATAGACTGCGCCTGTTGTGTTGAAGTCTTTCGATAAAAGAAACAGATATAATGGCTGGGAGACCATATATTATTCCTATACCAGCTGTGATTAATACATGTGGATGTGAGACCAGCAGCCGTGCTTAGGCCAAAGCCTAAATCAATACAATGAAAACTAAAGTGGTGGCCTTTTGTGGGAAATACCCTATACCTAGCAAAATTGTTTTGGATGATGATTCTAGAACGAGTAAACGAATTAATTATTGGGGGTTATAATTTAACAATTTCAAGATGAAGCTGATATATCAAAGAAAATAACAAATTTTACAAAAACGACGGGGATAATTAACAGTATAATGAAACATCTTCAGTACAGAAGAACACAAGATTACGGCTTTATAAGGTTCTCGCAAGACCAGTATTAAGATATGGTAGTGAAGCATGGACAATACGAAGAAGAGATGAAAGCAGAATAACAGCAAATGAGATGTGATTTATGCGCCGTACAGCAGGTTACATAAAGTGGGACCATAAAAGAAATGAGGAAATTATGGAAGAGTTGGATGTAGAACCCATTCTGCACCATATACAAAACTACAGAGAACAACTGGAAAGCCCATCTTCAACGAATGTCATGTCAAATAATTCCAAAAGCCATGCTTGGCTACTGCCCCCAAGTCAAAAGATCGCTGGGACGTCCAAAAAAGAGCTGGAGGAAAACTCCTCTTTGAGACCGTAACAGGCCACACGGCCTAATACTTGTTTGGATGATAATGGAGCTTTAACTGCTATTATGTCGACAGGGTTCTGAGGTATGGGTCCTGTTGCATTGTGTTGTGGCTCTTATCAGTGAGTTTGCGTGTGTGTTTCCTATACTGTGATTAGTACATGTGGATGTGAGGCCAGCAGCCGTGTTTAGGCCAAGGCCTTGTAAGCCTGTCGCGCTATGTTTATGTAATATAGCCTTTTCGCCTTCATTTTATGTTTAAATTAACAAAACACTTGTCTAAAGTAGTTTTGGATTGGAATTTGGGAGCGCTGGCTGCAACTTTATTGATCAAGTAAAGTTGTCTTGTGTTTTGATTTGCATGACTGCAGTCGGTCGGCACGAAGATCTCCATCACTCGACGTAACGTGTTATCGCGTGATGTCCGCAACTTTCACAAATATTAAGTCGCCATTTCCTTTCTCATTTCGGCATTTAGTGCTAGTGCATGCTTATGTCACTTGCCAAAACACTGCCTTAGACCAGTCGGCTACTGCGCCGGACTTTCATGCAAATTTCGGAACAAATTATCTTTCAAAAATCCATAAGAGGGAGCTTAGAGATCTACTTCCGTTTACTAACAAATTCGTTGGTTAATTAAATGAAAATAAAACTTCGTTTTATTTGATTTTCATATTTATTAAGATATAATTCAGTGACAGCTGTTTCGGTACACTGTACCTTCTTCACACATGTTAACAAATTATGAATTGCGTTCCAACTGGTTGGAACAAAATTCGTTAGTGTTGAAACGACCTGCTCAGGTAGTCTTTCTAACACTAACTAACTAACTAACTAACTAACTAACTCGCTGGCAGTATCGAACATGTAGGTCCATGGCCGCACGGACATAAGCTCTCCATACATCCCTATCCTGAGCTAATGTTTTCCAATCATCCCTGTATGATCTACTTCCCCTATATGGTAGCTAATATTATCCTCCCATAATTTTCTGGGTCTGCCTTACTTACTTACTTACTTACTCACTGGCACTATCGAACCCGTAGGTTCATGGCCGCGCGGACATAAGCTCTCCATACATCCCTATCCTGAGCTAATGCTTTCCAATCATTCCCTGTATAATCTACTTCCCTCAAATCATAGTTAATGTTGTTCTCCCATCTGGGTCTGCCTACTGGGCATTTTCTACAAGGCGCTTCCATGCCCCTATTTCATTACCCATTCGTGCCACATGTCCTACTCATCGCAATCTACGAGACTGAACTGTTCTTAGTATGTGATTTCCTATAAAGACCATGTAGCTCACTGTTATGTAGTCTTCTCCATTCACCTGTCTGTTCAACTCTCTTTGGTCCACATTTTTTTCTAAGAACTTTATTCTCAAATACTCGTAATATTTTCTTCTCCCTTCAAATAAAAGTCCATGTTTCACATCCATATAATGTAACTGGGAGAATAACAGTTTTATATATTTTCAGTTTAATGTTTTTTAGGGAAGTTAGGATAAGAGTCCCTGTAATCTCTCTCTCTCTCTCTCTCTCTCTCTCTCTCTCTCTCTCTCTCTATATATCTATATATATATATATATATATATAGACATAGTAATTCTGCCCGAGGGCAGGTCTTTCACTGCAATCATAGCATTTCCATCCTATGCTTTGAAGCTTTACTATGGAATTGTAGGTGTGGTAGCTTCCCGTTGCTTTCCACATCGGTGAAGGATGATGATGATAAGGATGATGATGATGGCCATATGATTTCGGGGACCGTTTGTGCCTTAAAGCTTTCCTGACATTTGTCTTACAGGTGAGGAAAAATCCCGATTAAAACCAAACCCAAGAAAAACTGTCCCGACCGGGGATCGAACCCGGGCCCGCTGCGTGACAAGGCAGCACGCTACTTCGAGACCACAGCGATGGACTATATATATATATATAAATGTATGTCTGTCTGTGCTGCCACATGGTTCATCGAACTGTGATCGGCCTTTTTGCAAAATGTTCAGGAGTTTGCCAGGAAGATTTCAGGTTATAAGCGAGTTCTAATATTCAACCCCTTCACCCTTAAAAATAACCCTTTGTAGAGAAAAACGTGTTTTTCATAGCTTTTTTGACGGTTAAATGGCTTACGCTGCCTAAAGCATAACAAATACACCAAATTAATGTACACTGAATTGAATATCTAAAAAAATCTACAAAAATTTCCCCGACAGCACATGTCTATCCTTTACGGATAACTCATAATAATCATTTTTATCTTTCAGTTCATTGAAGCCAAAAAGATCAGGATGACTAGATTCCCGGGCTACCGTAGCAGCGCACGGCTGGTATTCTTTTGCGTATAACTATCAATAACCATTTTTTGTCTTTTAGCTCATTTATAAGAAGAAAATCGGGATAAGTCGATTCCCGGACAGCGCCGGGTAATCAGCACGAGATATCTTAAAGTAAATATATATTTTTTTTCATTTTGCTTATTCAACTAAACATAAAAACACATTTAATTTATTTAGGCATAGCAACTTACGCCAGATAGTAGCCAGTGCATAATAACATGTATTTCCAGATAGTCATAAGTAATGCCACGAGTGATTTCCAAATTATCGATAAATTCACGACTCACGAAGTGAGGAGTGAATTTATCTAGAGAATTTGAAAATCAAGAGTGGTATTTGTTAGGACTATTTAACGAATAAAATTAAGCTGTTTACTCACAAATCATTGTTTAACTATAGTTATTTTAAAATATTTATATATTCAATTTAAACGGCGATGTTTGAAAACAAATGAGAAACGATAGGTACGCTTCTACTGCTTCTTTTGTTTATCACTGCAACCAAATCATACTATTTATTGCCAAAGGAACGCAATATTGTAAGGAGGAGCTTTCTTTAATATGGTAATTATAACACTGAAATAAATATTTGGTGAAACACGACTCTGATTGGTTGTAAAACAGAAATCATTGAAACGTGATTGGTCATTGACTCCCATTTGGGGCATGAGTTAAATAGTCTATAGAATTTGGAAATCAAGAGTGGCATTTGTTAGGACTATTTAAAGAATAAAATTAAGCTGTTTACTCACAAATCATTATTTAAATATAGTTATTTTAAAATATTTATATATTTAATGTGAACGGCCATGTTTGAAAACAAATGAGAAACGATTGGTACGCTTCATTTGCTTCTTTTGTTCGTCACTGCAACCAGGTCATATTATTTATTGCCGAAGGAACGCAATATTGTAAGAACGCACTCTAGTGGAGAAAAATTAAACGCATCAAACTGTATATTAATTAATTTCTGATGTCCTATGACAATTAATTTTTTCTCTGGAATGTTATTACCTGGGAAAAAATACATTTAAGAAAGTGCAAACAGTGGTTCCTTTTTTTGTGGTATAATCAATTGCTACAAATGCTTTTATATTAACTCCTGCATGCACTACGTGTCGACATACATGCACTATATATACAATCTGGTAGCCATATTTCTTAGAGAGTCAGTCACTGCAAAATAATGCTATGACCTATTCAGAATATTAAAAAGGAGGTGCTTTCTTTATTATGATAAAATTTAGTTGGTAAATTCTAGGCGAAACACGACTGTGATTGGTTGTAAATAAAAAAATCATTGAAATGTGATTGGTCATTGACTCCCATTTGGACATGAGTGAAATAGTCTGCGATAAAATGCCACGTCAATCAAACAGGGATACTCAACAACATGAATGACGTGATGCGACTTGAGTAATTGCGCATTTGTTGCAGATAAAATTTGAACAGTCGATATTTCATGTCGAGATGTGACCTTTGACATTTCTGATGCACAAAGAATAACAAGACTTTTTTATAAGTTTAAATGAAATCACACACATACATATGCACGATATCAAAATATATCAGTGGCGTGCAGCACGAATTTAAACAAACTTACAACTGTGAGATGTTTGACATATCTCGTCTGTAAGATATTACCAAACCCTTCAATCTTGTCAAAACTATCCACAATATAAAACATATATTGACAATGTCACAACACAGAATTCAAAAACATTAACCAAACATAATAATAATAATAAGAATAATAATAAGAATTAATAATACTATAATAATACTAATAATAATATAATCAAAATATAATAATAATAATAATAATAATAACAATAATACACAATGAAACCGATTATATATATATATATATATATATATATATATATATATATGTACAGAGTTTAGAGCCTCGGTTTCAAATCCGGACTCAAGCATTCATTTTTCTTTTCATATCATATAATAATTCTGCCCGAAGGCAGGTCCTTCACTGCAATCATAGCATTTTCATGCCATGCGTTGCAGGTTTACTAGCGAATTGTAGGTGTGGTAGCTTCCCATTGCTTTCCACACCGGTGAAGGATGATGATTGTGATGGCCATATGATTTTCGGGGACCTTTGGGCCTTAAATTTTCCTGACATTTGTCTTACAGGTGAGGAAAAAACCCCGGTAAAAACCTCACCCAGAAAAACTGCCCCGACCGGGATCGAACCCGGGCCAGCTGCATGACAAAGCAGCACACTACCTCGAGATCACAGCGGTGGACATATACTATATATATAATATATAATAATATATAATATATAAACGGGCTTCCAATATAAAACCGGACCGGCCTCACGGAGTTTCAACCGGCAAGCAGTGCTGTCTCTTCTCCTCCCCGCAATTCACCCTGCCTGCCACCCGTCCTTGAACGGTTTCTTACCTTATAGAAAATGCTGGAAATGTTGTCCTCCCGCACACGTGCTATGGGATCACCTTGGTTTAGACAATGAACACGTGTACACTTGTAAAGTTTGAGTTTTAAACAATTTTGTTGCTGTACGTGCAGAAGATACTGAAATCCCAACTTGTTGTGCTAATTTCGGTAAGAGTTTTTGTGGTGAACGTTTCCAAAATTTTCGCCAATTTTTGTCTAATTTTTCTTCGGTGAGAACCGTACGCTTCGCGTGTGTTTCTTACTTTGTACTGAACCAGTGGTCTCAAATTTAATCACAAGATCGTGGATTGTCGATCTGGAAAGGAGGTAATTGTCCAGGGAAGTTCCGAATAAATTCCTCGCGAACGCGACGAGCTGATTCGTATTTATAATAATATTTACACACATAAATGCGCTGCTCTAATGTCAGCTGACGTCTCATCTTGTCGAACGATAGTAAACTGACTAGTTCAAGGACGAGCGGCTGGCAGAGTGAAATGCGAACGAGGAGAGAGCGCTGCCTGACGGGTGAAACCCCCCCGTGAGGCCGGTCCGGGTTTATATGGGAAGCCCGGTAGATCGGTTGATTAATGTCTTTGACATCGTCCGATTCCTAATAGAGAATTGTTGTCGGTCAATCCAATCTCCTGGTTGTAGATGTTTGTCCCCTTCATGTATAACAAATTCCCTGACTCCAGGAGGTTTGTATAGGGCAAGCCGCCCAGTCTACGGCTCTGAAGTTTTGACGACAGTGTAGCCGATATGGATAATTCAGTGGGTAGGGGTGTCGCTTTATAGTACCACCCGAATATTAAATCACAGCAACTTTGATGTTTATCTAGAAAGTAAATATTATAAATAAATGCTAATTTTTTTACGCGAAATTGAAAACAAAAGAAAAATATATTTTTCATTTATCGCCTACGAAACACAACTATTCGCGAAATATTCACAATTCTAATAAATTCACGAAAAAAACAATAATTCCATACATCACTTCAAACTATGTAAATTCATACTTACTTAACTCACTCACTGGCACTATCGAACCCGGAGGTTCAGGGGCCCGGCGCGGACATAGCTCCCATACATCCCTATCCTGAGCTAAATGCTCTCCAATCATTCCCTGATAATCTAACCAACTGGGCGTTTTCCCTCTGGCTTTCCTAGAAGAAGCTTCCATGCCACGTCTTTTCATTCCCCATACTCCGCAACATGTCCCTGGCCCCATCGCAGTCTACGAGACGTAACTGTTCTTATTATATTGGCTTCCTATAAAGACCAAGTAGTTCATTGTTATATAGTCTTGTCCATTTCACCTGTCTGTCATCTCTCTTTGGTACAAAAATCTTCCTAGAACTTTATTGCTCAAATACTTGTAATCTCCTTCCTCCCCTAAAGTAATAAGTCCATGTTTCGCACCCATATAATATAACTGGTAGAATAATAGTTTAATGTAAATGCATAAGAACATATTTTATTTGAAAATAAACCGTCTCATGTATCGTTCAAATAAAAATCTTACCTTAATCGTTGTTAATCAAGAGGAAAGACGCCATAATCTTCGTATATATCATTTTATGCCTCATCACAACCCATAAATAATTCTCGGCTTTGACTCGTATAAGACCCGATTCAGATGAGCCCTCGCCATATTAACACAAATATGGACTCAAGCTGTATGTTTAACAGTTAATCACAGATGAAACAGCAAACAAAACACACTCTGTACGCAAACTGAAGCCACGCCGTTAGGCAGAAATACAGCCGAAAACATCGCAGCAATCTAAAAACATACTAGCGGCGTCAGAGCAGTGATTGGTTGTAGCCAGACGCTCACTCACACTCAACTATTTTCTTATTGGCATTAGAGGGCGAGTGTCTTCCCCTTGCCCCTCGTACAGAGCAGTAGATAGAGTGGCCAGAGTGTAGGTCTTCCTCTGCCTCGTCCTCCCCTTGGTTGCCCATTCCAAAACAAATTTGGTAGCCGATCCTCTTCCATTCGCTGGACATTCAGTACCATCTAAATTGCCTGAGTTTTAATATAATCAAAATAGTGTCTTCAAATCTTCATATTTTTTTCCCTTATAACTGAGTTCCTAATTTTTTTCTCCTCTTGAAATTCTCGCAGCCCTTCGTATAAAATCCATTTCATGTTTGCCAGAAAATACTTATTTGTTTTTTGTTGTTAATAGCCAAAGTTCTGCTCCATAAGTAATGATGCTTTTAACAATTGTATGATATATATTCATTTTATTTTTTATTACGTATAATTTTTCCCACCATATTCCATGAGGCAAGCAATTGCAAATTTTCCCTTTATATTTGTATGTTTTATTTTATCTTCATTACTTTCCGTTTTTATTTATTTTTATTCCTAAATATGTGATCTCACTACAGGTTTATTGTTTCTCCAGTCTCCAAATTAAATTGTGGTTCTGGGTTCACCAATTGATAATAATTTTGTTTTCTTCTGTTCAAACATGAAATCCCACTTTATCATATTCTTCTATTAACTTTCCGAGTCACTATTTAAAAAGAATACATACTTTTCCATTTATTTATTTCTACAGGGTATCGAAACAGTTGTCATAAATTATATCTTAATAAATACGAAAATCAAATAAAACTAAGTTTATATTTTTAATTTAATTAATACATATGGATTTTCATCAAGTAAACAACAACTC